>NTHP01000626.1:1218-17398 GCA_003416845.1 Oplegnathus fasciatus
TTCCCTCAGCTGTGTTTGAGTGAGAGCCTTCCTACCCCATACCCCTCCACACACCCACATACACTCCTGTTCCCACACTCCTGCTCCACAGTGTGCAAATGTCAATAAAATCCATAGCAGGTTAATCTCCCACCAATGGAAACATGAACACTTTATCCAAAGCTGCATATGTTTCACACCCGGGGTCGATTTACTGTATGTCAGGGGCGATATTAGCATTCATATTAGCCGCTCTGCCCATGTATGATATTCGTCATTGCCAGCCCTTTAGCACACCAACACAGTTCAGGGATGCTTATCTCATGAGCCATAAATTAGGGGATGAATTCCCTCCGAAACATCGAAGGCGAAGGATGGAGGATGGAGTCATTGTGCTTGTGTGGTGTTTTGACACTGTAATGACACATGTTTTACAATCACCCCCTTCCCCTTTTCATTCGGAGGAGTGGACCTGTCCGCTCCTGCTGGAGAGAAATGGACCTCTCGGACATTACCACCTCCTCCCAGGGGACACATAAATGAGCGAGTGGCAATAGGGGGAGACTATAGGAAGAAGAAGAAGAAGAAGGAGAAGAAGGTAGAACTGGAGTGTGTCCAAACACTGAGGAGGGAGGGAGTTTTGTGTGAGTGTGTATGTTTGGGGGAGTTGATGGGAAAATGCAGAAAGGGAAAAGAGAGAAAGAGAAAGAGTGTTTGTTTTTAATTGCAACCGGGGCTGCTGCACAAGCACAAAGGTGCATCATTACTTACCTGACAGAGCGCCACAATCACAGGCCCTCCCTAATAAATACTCGTTACTAAAAACTAGAATATAAATAAAGTGAAGGTCACATCTGAGGGAGGCGTGATCTAGTCCAGAGGTAGGTGTCTTACCCATCAACCCAACCTCCCTCTACCTCTCTCTCTCTCTCTCTGCTCTCTTTCTCATACTCCGTCTCTCTTTCTTGCTCTTTCTCTCTCGCGCTCATTACAGGAGAAGCCATGCAGTGCTGGTTAGGAGAACGTGTGATGAGCCTTGGGAGATATATCCACTGGGAGGGAGAGAGGTAGAGAGAGACTGAAGGGGAAGGGGAATAGATAAAAAAATGCTGACTTGTCTTCAAAGGAGGCAAAAATAATTGAAATAGGGTGTGTGTGTGTATGTGTGTGTGTGTGTGTGTGTGTGCAGGAGGGGTGGGGTGAGGTGGCGGGGGGAGATTGAGTGGCTCCATGTTCGAGTTGGTCATTAATTGAGGAGGAATGTGAAACACTGTGTGGTCCTCCGCCGACACCCTCGCTGACACACAAGGGGAGATTGATAGAGGAAACGGTGTGATAAAGATATGAAAGAAGGACAGAGAGAGAGAGGGAGAGGAAGTGAACAGCGAAAACATAATAAAGTGGGGGGAACATTGTTGGGCCGGCTGAAACACGGAGGAGGGAGAAAGAGAGAGAGTTCAAAGTGTGCCTAGACTGAGTCCTGTCCTCGCCGTGTCCTTCCTCGAGCCCCGAGTCACGCATCGCTCATCTTGTCACATTGAACTCCAGATGCTCCTACCCTGGAGAACGCTCCGGCCATGGCCATTTTTCTTCATTCTCGCTAACAATTTGGTAATGAAATATTGATTTTTAGTTAGATTCATATTGATGCCATTAGCTTTGCATTGATAAATCACGTTTGGCTGCTTGTCTAGCGTGGCAGAGCAAGAGCCAGGGCGGAGAGATTACAATCAAAGCCACTGATGTGTTAATTTGATGGATATTTCCCCTCCACCACCCCACACACACCCCTCCTTCTTTCTTTCTTTATGTTTCACTGCGTTTCATAACATTGTGTTTTTTTTTTTATTACAAAGCACCCCGTGAGGATATTTATGTCCATGTCCATTTCTCCTGAAATAGCCTTTCAGCCGGCCTGCCTGTGGCAACACTGCACAGTCTTAAAGTCATTTCATCTCTTATAGACAAGACAAGGATATGAGGGACTGTTTCACACCCATTGAGTCAAATGAAGAAAACAGGAGAGGGCATGACTATTTCTACACTTTGACATTGAAAAAAGCAGCAACAGAGATTCACAATTTATGTGAGGCCTTTTTAATCTCCGAGAGGGAAGAGATATGGATTTTATTCAGTTTTTCAATATTTATCGTCAAAAATATTGGCAATATATGTGAAAGCAGCGAAAGCAGCTCTCAGGGTACATTTTTTAAGCAGAGACTCGTTTAAATGCCTCAAAATGTTACCGCTCTCTTAAGCGTTTCACATGCTAGGTTGGGAGGATATAACATTTGAGAAACATTAGAATCATTTTCCAGATTAGGGCGGTTTTTAAATGAGTCTCCTGCCGCAGCTTCGCCTTCCAACTGCAATATGTGTCTGCACACAGTCATCTTAATGAAAGGAAATGATGGCATTCACTTTAATGACGTGGAGTTCAAGGACTGCTTATTGTTCCAGAGAAAAGCCATCTTTTTTCACGGTAATATGAGTCTTTCTTTTCTTTTTTTTTCACGGTGCAATTTCATTTTGAGAAACAGACACCGAAGGTTAAATGTGCTATATAGGTTGTCAAAATATGAGAGAGAATCCAGGATGTGAAACAGATATATTGATAACGTCCCCTCGTGCAGTTATCATTGTTTTGATAATGCTTCATCTCAACTTTTTTATCTTTCTGGGCGATTATGCAAAACAGAATATAGTCCTAATTATCACAGACACATGAGCCACTCTGTTTCACTCTAGTTATAAAGCAATCTTACCGCAGATGATCAACACAACTTCTCCCTGTAACATCCAGCTCACATTTCTCTGCAGCTTTTTAAAGAAATGAGCCAATGACAATCCAATTTACAGCATGTTTACTGTGTGTGTCATAAAACAGCTCCCTGTTTACATTTATTCTCTAATTTACTGCTCTGCGTGGAGTGAATCTCCCACATGCTACTTCTCCAAATATTTTGGTCCAAATGTGATTTTGTTTGATAGAATGACAATAACTGGTATTAAAGGGAGGCAGATGATTCCCAGACGTCTGGGGTGCTCTGACATTTACTCGAAACACAATTAAACCCCAGAGTTATGGCTTCTTTAGGGTTCCACGCTTTCCCTTTGATCCCACAGTGCCCTCGTCTCCTGTCACGGATTATAGGGCCAAACGGGCTATTTGGGGAAAGGCCAGTCAGGTCCAAATGGGGCTGGTGGAGGAACACAGGCTCCACTGGCCTCGGGGAGAGCTTCAATATGACTGCAACAAATCTAACAGTTGAACTGGCTGCCCTCCAGTTTGGCTCCAACCCGGTTGATACTCAGTGTCATTCTTTGAAATAATGTTGAAAATAACAGAATGAACTAGCAGCAATTGATCTAATGATGACCTATGAGGAGACATTTCTGTTTTGGAACTCCACTGAAAGTTGGAGCTCTGTTTTGGCTTCGGACAAGTGTCATCCTCTCCGTTATGATGGTTGCTATAATTCGGCCCTGGCCTGATTCCCATCACTCCGAACTTCCATCAGGTCCAAGATGCTGCCTGTGCTCCTCATTGATTTGGCTTAGAGTCCCCACCTCTCTGGAGAAATACCCCCAGCTCAGGAGGATTTACTATTGATCCCCACTTCCTGCGGGGTGATATACCTTCATCCACACACACATTTAGTCTCGAGCTCACTGACAAGGTGTGTGGCGCAGATATACAGAGAATATTATGACAGAACAGATTGACTGTGAGAGAAAAGTTTTTCCCTGAGAGGCAACTCGGGGAGAGCTGACCCCTCATTCAACTGAGAGTGAAACGCCTCAATTTAGATTCTGTATGCGCTGATCGATGAGTCTTTATGTTGCACTGCCCTTTACAGTAGTGTACTACCAAGCTCTTTATTACTTTAATGCCTTTCCAGTGATGTCATCCTGAGGTCATGCTCAGAAACAGGGGCTGTCAGTGGCGTTTTGATTGGCAGAGGCACCGTTGAGGCTCAGCCAATGGCAGGCCGGTGTGGCAGCTGGTTGTCATGAGAATGGGTAGGCAGGGGAGGGGCTTCGTTAGCGCCTCAGCCATGCAATGGAATCGATATCTACCCCCTGAGGCATCGCTGTGTTCCCTCGGCCAGCCAGCAGAGAGAGGAAGACAGCAATGCTCGTGCTCACTCCACAGCTCCAATACTACAGCTCACAGCCGCTAAATGAGTGGGAGAGAGGGGGGAGAGGAGGGAAGGGGGCTGAGGTGGAGGGGGTCTGAGGAGAGAAGACAGAGCAGTCAAACATTTCAGGGCCCGCCATTCCAGAGTAATGAAGCATAGCAAGAGAATATACCTCTGCAACATTTGATAAAGATGGGCTGACACACCAGTCCAAATAGGTTCCTCTGTACGCCGGCACATGTCTATCCATCACCGCTCTGCAATACAGACAGGAAGAAAGGAAGGGAAGGGGGAGGGCAGTAAAGGGGAGGGGTGCAAATAGACAGCAAGAAAAGAGAGTAAAAATTGACTGACAGTGAGAGAACAGGTGGGGAGGCAAGGGCGGATAGAGAGAGGTAGGGTGAGAGGGAAGGGAGAGAGAGGGAGTCAGTGTATCCTTGGCAGCTGGTGGATCCTATCAAGGCCGATTGGTTGGTGAATGAGGCTCGGGAGGCCCGTGTCCTTGTACCCACCGGTTTGTTTTCCGCTCACTCCCTCACTCCGCTCCTGCAGCGAAAGACAATAAAGAAGCAAATGAGTAAACGTTGCACATTTTACGTCCTCATCATCCCTGCACTCTGTCTCTCCATCTGTTACTCCCTCACCAGCGCCGTAAAAGAGGGGAGAGGACTAGAAAGAAGCAAAAAGAGAAAGAAAGACAGCGGTTCTGTTGTGTGCCTGCAGTCATGTGTTGGTAAAAGTTTTAGTCAGGTTAACCTTTGAATTTTTGAAACCCTGCGATTAGGTCTCACTGCTAAAAAGGTAAAAATCTCCTGTTTGAGCTCTAATACAGGGGAACAACATGACAGGTCTAACAGGACACCAAGTCTACAGCCATGCTAGCGGCTCTGTGAGGCTGCACTTAGGCACAGTGGTGTTTTGAGTTGAATGCTAACGTCAGCATGCTAACATACTCACAGTCACAATGCTAACATGCTAATGTTTAGCAGGTGTAATATCATGTTAACCATTTTAGTTTAGTGTGTTAGCATGCAAGTACAGCTGAGGCGGATGGGAATTTCATTAGTTTTCCAGGTATTTGGTCATGATCTAAAGTATTGGACATATTAACCTGACGATGGCACTATATGAAAAGTCAGGGGATCACCAAAATTGTTAAAGTTCATCCTGAGGGGGACGTGAGTGTCTGTGCCAAATTTCATGGCAATCCATCAGATACTTGTTGAGATATTTCAGTCTGGACCAAAGTGGGGCCCAACCAACTGACCAACATTGCCATTCGTAGAGCCACAATGCTAGCATGGCTAGAAAAATACAAAAAAAGGCAAAAAAATGTCCCGACATTGCTTGTGGACAGTAAAGGGGAGCGAATGCTGAGAAAACTAGTGCCTACTTTACTTGAATGTCAGTGACCTGTGACAGAGTGAAAACATTTGCTATAACACTGATAGCACTTGATAGTGTCCCTCTGCATAAGACAATGTTAGAACAATTCCACTTCTTCTGTCACGGTGGCCTGTAATTGACACAAATAATAACCCCATATTCTCACAGTGGAGACAATAAAGCTGAGCAGTTAAAGCATAAATCCAACTAACCTGCTAAAGAGGATGTGCTAAATCTAAAAATAGTATTACTGCCCTGTAATTTTTTGTTTTTGGCTTCAGGATGAGCCATGGTTGGATTTTTAAGCTGAAATGTGCTGCAGCTCTAGTCGCATACTTGTAGCACTGTCTCCCATCGTTGCACAGTTGTAAATATAGAGTTTTGAAAGCCAGAAATCTCAACACCTGGCCGAGTAATTGTTGACTCAGTTGATATTGATCAACAGCCATAACAAGCCCCTGCTGACATATCATGGTTATTTTGTGCTATTGGACAGTAAAAACTTTTTGCTCCTTTCAGCGAATTCATTCTTTTTAGAGAAACTGTGTTACTTGGAACCATAAACAGTGAGACAGAAAGAGAGAAGAGAGACAAATACAACAAATAAGCCTTGCCATAACATAACACAACATGGCTGCGCGTCATCCCCAGGAGGTTGTATACAGAGGCCCGCTGCCTGCTGGCCGGCCAGGTACGCTGCTTTGCTCTCAAGTCTTGGGGTGATTAATGAAATCTTAACGGCAGGCCAGACACAAATATTCATCACCTGGCTGCCCCTATTGTAATGCGTGTGGAGAAGCCGGAGCGTGACAGAGGAGAGGGGAGACGAGAGCCGGCCCAGAGACAAAACACAACATGGGGCACAGGGATTATTACCAGGCCCACGGAAACAACGCTTTTTGTTCTCCTCAACAAAATGGAGGCATGTGATTTATGGACAGCCAGCATCTGTTTGGAGCAAGGGGAGACACAGATTCATGTCTGCTATTATGGGCTGTCCATGTTACCGGGGTGAGAATTTGAAAGGGGGGGGGTTGTTGGTTGGGTTGGCAGGGGGGTGGTTGCAGCCGTTAAGAGCAAGACCTTCTGGGAAAGTACACAGTGTCAATTCCTTGTCGTACTGTGAATCTGTGACATTGTAGCGTGTGGGTGAGGTGTTGTATTACATTGTATATCACAAACAGATGTAGGCCTACGAGCCACCCGGGGGTGGTTTTTGGAAAGAGTCAAGTGTTTGGTGGGTGGGACTGACAGCGAGACGCACACACAAACACAAAAAAAAGTTTGATACACCAACTGATAATGTGTTACCAGACAGAGCACGAGGGAGGATGAAATCTATTGTATCATCATTCCCCGCAATAAATACGGCTTTGTGCGCAAGACTGATATGATCATTTTGATTTATGACAGGCACGCAAGACTTCCAGGAATCCCTGAGACTGTGTGTACGTGTGTGTGTGTGTGTGTGTGTGTGTGTGTGTGTGCGTGTGGATTTTAGTGTCTTTGAGAGGAGCAGAGGCAGAGGGACAAAGAGACATACATAAATACAGAGAGAGGGAATGAAATAGCCAAGCAGCGGAAGTGAGACAGAGTGCAGTAGACAGTGAGGGAGATTGTGTGTCGGTGTGTGCAGTGTAGCATTGACTCCTGCATGCTCCCAGTGATAGATAGTGTCAGGTTAGGCTGCTCAGTGGCAGGTCTCACACTGTCAATGCTATGGCTGTGGGGAGAGCAGGGGCCTGAAATGTTTTAACACCCATCGCTGATCCCTGTCAACATACACACTAACACACATGACATCAGGCGGCGCCGGCTGATACGCGCTGTGTATATGCGCACCTGAGTGTGTGTTTTCATATGTACACGACCCCCGCGCGCTTGTGTGTCTGCGCGAGGGTGTGTAACAGTGCGCACTTCACATTCTTTTGTGCATAGCATCATCTTGTCTCCTCTCTGAAAAAATAAAAAAATACTTAACATCTCCGAATCACAGCCTTAGAAAGCAATTATACCAGCCCAGTTTTTTTTGTTTTGTAAGGATCTTTTTTTTCCCTCCAGGCAGCAACAGAGAGAAAAAAGGCCCTCATTGTTCCATTGTTCACATTGTGTCATTCTTTGCCTTGGAACAGCAATTGTTTGCTGCACAGTTAGGAACACAATGGTGTTCACATAAAAATGAGCCACTTAGCTCTCACACTAAATTGCAAATTGCATAGCACTGCAGAGGAGAGTCAAGCTTTCCAAATTCGCTTATTCACATTTTCCGCTCCTTACCAGCCCTATAAAACCAGCCGCTTCTGCTGAGGTGGACAGAAACGGTGACAGCCGGAGCGTACACTGTATCTGTATCCTGTGTTTTGATAGCGTAAGAAAAGAGATATTCAATTATATGGGGAGAATTGTATTATCATTTGCCATAATCGTTTGGAATCAAAATCAATAGCCTGTTGCAAATAATATCTAACAACAACATATCGGGATTAACCATAAATGCAGACATGTGCAGCACAGTTCGTGAAGTGTTGGGGAGAGGTGTGTTCAGTTTGACATATATACCTCCAGTGGGAAATCCTTACTGTTTCTGTGAGAGTCCTATGTTCACTTTTACTGTAAATCTAGTAAAACATAGCAAGTGTATGTTTCCCCCTGCTTGCATAGCAAAAGGTGGCATGTTGCACCACTGCAGCTTTAAATCTGAAAAGTGGCCGTGAGGTGCTCCTGGTGACGGTGGCTGGAAAGTATTGTGTCATCTGTAAAGAAGAAAAAAATGGTGCACAGGAGTGGGTGATTTTTCCAGCCGCTGTTAAAAAATAGTTTTGCATGGGTGCCTTTGCTCTCCTGTTAGTAAAACACGTCTCGGAGCCCTCCTGCTGCCGTGACCAAGAATGAAGTACTCTCTTGGGCCAGACAAAATCAATTCCTCACTCGGGCAAATTTCCTCCTTCCCTGCTTTTTTTCAGTCCAGCTATTTGTTTTTAATGCTGGCATAGACTTATGGCTTGGGGAAGGCAGTTATGCCAAACAGCATAAACTACACCTCCTGACAAACATTCAGAACGCCATTGAACTTTCATTCATTTTTGGTGGTGTCAGCCTCAACTTTCCAAGGCTTTGTTATGAAGAAGTAGTGTTGTGAATTCCACAGTTCCTCAAATGCGGCACACACCTTTTTTTTTTTAAAGAAGGCACATCTGTCTATGTCTTTCCAAAGTCTGCATTTATCATTGAGATCAGTTTATTTGAATGATCCCCTGGATGAATTACCTAAGCCGGTACATGCACAGCATTTACAAGAGATAGAGGTTTTTTCCTGTGGGAAATCAGAGTCACTGACTCAGTACCCAACATCCCCATTAAATCAAGTATAATCCTACGTTTACCGCCTAACACTTATCCACGAGTACAACACTTGTGTCATTAATTGATGTTGCTCACTCAGTCATGATGTACATGTTGCAGAATGGGTTTTTTGACCAGAACTGATTCATACAAGTGACTTTTAAATACAAAAAAATCCATGTGCTTCTGCTTTACTCGCTCCTCTCTGTAATTCTATAGACTGATTTAATGACTGGCACATGATTAGGAAATGATTTAAATGTCTTTTCATCAAGTTGTATGCAAGACATCCCTATTCTAAATGATCTAAAATGCCAATTTATAAGCTATAGATTTGAAATATGGACTAACACACTGGCACAAGAGGAAGGCCATTGTACTAAGCACAATCCCCTTTTTGATAACATAAAAATCCCCTTGTGAGCAGTCATCTTTGTGTATTTGGCCAGAGTCGGTTTCACACGGTTTTCAGCTCCTCCTCCTCTTTTTCTGCGTCGACCCGGGGTGATTTCCATGAGAATCAACGTGGCGATTAATCACAGTGTTCTTCCACTCCCAGATGTCATTCAGGGCCTTTTAAAGACATCAGCGCTCTGTGATGTTTATGGGAGGAGAGAGATATGAGCTTGGCAGCCCAGCCCAAAGACCCTTGTGCAATCTCCCTCTGGGACACTCATACAGTCAGTCAGCTCCTACTGTCCTGGATCGTCCCAAAGACAGTCAAACTTCCTCCTCCAGAGACAGAAACAATCAAAGCCAGACCTGACCGACAGCTGTATTCAATTTCTGATTGATCCTGTTTATAAAAAGTGTTCAAGATGGTCCCACACACATACTTTCTGTAACCAAACCATGTTTAATTTACTGTAAAATAGTAAACATTTTTTTCTCTGAAAATAAGCATGACTTACTGGTGTGATTTTACAGTTTTAAAGGATTAATTTGAGAAGTAGATAGTAGATAGAAGTAGATTTTATGCTTTTTAATTATGGTAATTTTACTAATTAGACTTATTTGCATGTGTGTGTGTGCGTGTGTGTGTGTTTTTCAAAAACACAAATTTTCACACGTCAGTCCAGCTACACCACTGCCCTCCATCATACTTGTAACTTAAGTTAAATTGGTGCTCATAAGGCATTTTAAGGAATAATTACTTCATAAAAACTTTTTTAAGCCTTGATACTGCATATTATAGTCCTGAGGCAACAGAAAGTGACTCTCACACCCTCCCATTTTATAAATATTTCACTTTTTACAAGTTGTAACAGCGGATGACGTGACTGTGATGAATCAAATGATGAGATGAACTTCAGCTCATCATTTGATTCATCACAAACAAAATGTTGGATTTAGAAAGCAGAGATACATGTGGTGCAGAAAAGGGTCATACACAGTTGACTATTTATTTGAATTATGATAACTTGTTGGGAAAAAATCATGTGCATGAATCACTAAAGAAGCATGACTGACAGTTGAAAGACATATTTTATTTTTATATATATACTGCTAAACTGTGATTTTCCATTTTACTTATACCCATATGGTACACTGTTGCCCTGTATGAGGGAGAATAGATAAATAAATATATACATTTTTTGTTTGACACATTATCAGAGGACCCCGATCGTCCATAAGGTAGTATAACTCCAACCCTAACCTAATCCTTAACGTAAAGATAATAACATATGCCAAATATATTTCATGTGGTGACAGTACGTACATACAGTATTAACTGATGATGCTCACAGTGTAAGAAAAGATTCCTGCTGCTGGGCCAAAAAACTAATGATCAGTATTACTATTTTCTTTTCATCTTTAATGAAGTAAGAACACAGCTGCCTCCACAGGAAGTGTAAGTATTGGCAGAAATAAGGACAACAAAAGCAAGTGAAGGGAAATTCCCCTACATGAAGTGAGCTAAAAGGTTAAGAATCCAGAGCTCTAACAGGTCCCTGATAATGAAAGGGAAAGCACAGGCTTCAAGTGACGTCTGAGTGAAGGTGGTGGGTGGAGGGGTGAGCTCAGTTAAAAGAGTCTAGTGAAGTCAAAGACGTGTTAATAAACAGTTATGGAGAGCCCCGGGGGTGGGGGTGCTTGGGGGTCGTGAGGATGGAAGGAAGCAACAAGGGGGAAGGGCTTGGGGAGGGCAAGAGGGTGGGTGCTGGATGGGGTGGGGGGTCAGGATCATGGTAGTCAAACCGCTGTTTCCTCCTGGGGAGAAGAAAGGAGTTAATGACACCCTAGAGCTTCCCACCCCCACCCGCCGCTCCTCCCTCTCCTTTATGGAGGGTGAGCGACACACACAGCCCTTTCGGAGGTGAGGAGGCCAGGGAGACAGCCATGCCGTCCCACCGCCCCGCTAACGGGAGGCTCTAACAAAAAGGAAGGAGGAGGAGGAGGCGCGATAACTGTGATTATTATTACTAAATATAATATAAAACAGTCAGTGCGGGGGCACGGGGAATGGGATCCACCCATCCGCCCACATGCTCACTATTGAAAACTCTGTTGAAGATGCGGGGACAGGTTTAAAGACAGCGCCTTTTCAATGCCAGGGGAAAAGGGAGGGGTTAATGAGGGGCTTGGTGAAGGAGCTTATGGCAGGGTGAGGGGTGAGGAAGAGGGGAGAGGAGAGAGGGGTAGCAGGGAGGGATGCCTGGCTGCCATGGTGTCAGCGGAGGAGACGGCGGAAGCAGACCTGGAGACAAAGCTGAGACAAGGCGACAGTGAGCATGTCTTCTCCCCCACAAATGAGGGACAATCAGTAACAAATATGTCACCGTGTTTTGAGCTGTAATTGTAGCTTCCTCTTTTGGCCAGGAAGTGTAATTTTTGAAAAGGTGAGAAGCATCATTTCTCCAGGTTTCGTCAAAATGGGACGCAGGGTTGTCGGAGGAATCACATGTGATGGAGGGAGTAACAAAGTAGCTTCCCCTGCCGTGCCATTTTGAAAATACCAGAATGTACTCGATGTGGGATGATGTTTTTTTTACCGTTTTCTTGTCTGTGATTTATCATGAACTGATACATCATTTCCCCAAGTTTCATGGAAAGTGGAACAGTGGTGACAAACCAGTGAACAAACAAATAAACTGACACAAAGCCTTTCTTTGATACGTGGATAAAAGAATGAGTAAACCTGATTTTCTAGTCTCTCCGTGATGAAATGATAGCAACGGCAGCATCCTGACAGCTACTGGAGAGGTGTTGACCAGTGGAAAGTCAAGTTGAGACTACACCGTTGCAAGTCAAGGTCACAGGAAATCAGGGGAAAGACAGCAGTTAAGTGCTGATATGCTGTGGCAGCAGCCCTGAGCAAAGGGGCACTAAGTATGGGACGGTCCAGGCTGGAGTCCCAGGGCTATAAATCCCTCCTCTCCCTGTCCAAAATTCATTAATGGCCACACAAAGTGGCCAGTGAAACCAGATGGAGGGAGAAATGAGGGGGGAATAGGTGTGTACGTGTTGGTGTTGGGTGGGTGGGGGGTTAGCATCTATTCTTGGGACACAGCGGGTCCTGGGATAGGGGATAACTGGTTCTACTCCAGTGTAGTGTGAAATTATAAAGCGTTACCTGCTTTAATTTTCCAAATACAAATTAAATCCTCAGTAAGCTGACTTTAAATCAATAGTTTCATTTAAGGGGCCGCGTGATTTAACAAAAATGAAAACTAGCTGGTCTGGTCAATGGAGCTGGGTCATAAATCACAGGGCTTTGGGAGGCAAAAAGCCGATTTGACTTGTATATGGAGCGGTCGGTGGCCAGGGGGGAGCGCAGCGGGGAAATGAACTCACGCTTTATTAGGACTCATATTGACCTGCCTCTCCTCTACCAGCACCACCTCCACTCTCACAGCGTCATGCTGTATACACCCCGTATTGAAAACCAAGAGGTGTTCGACTGGAAAACATTTATTCCTAAAGTCATATGCGACCCTGAGTGAATTTTCTGTTTTTGCTCCTCAATTCTGGCGACTTTCTGGTTCAAGAGGAAAAAAAAAAGAGATAAAACAATCCAAACTTTTAAAAAGGGGGAAAAGGTAAACTTGAATCGAATCTGGAAACAACAGAAACAACAAATGTATTGTCAAAATGCAAGAACAAAAAAAAAAACATGTCTCACCGGTGAGGTTTTTATTTGTACATCAGTTGTGCATGCCAACATCAAACATTTAATGTCAGCATTCTTCAGAGACACAGACGAAAGGAAGAGAGATGCAAGGCTCACATTGTCATCACACAATCAAACAGTCATCCGCTTCTCCAAACAGCTTGCAGCTCAGCTCAGCTGGCACCAGACACTCACATTACAATAAACATCTCTCCTAATGTTGTGCTTACACCACGCCATGCTTACACAGACACAATGCACACAGACATAAAAAAATAATACTCTGTTTAATAGGTCGGCCTGACAGCTGGAAAATGAAAGTCAGAACAAGCCACACACAAAACAACGCACACACCGACATGCAAAGATCAGCACTAGTTGAAGTCGCTCTCGCCATCAATACTTTGCCAGAGGATTGTGAAGGAAGGAGGCCATGAACATTATGCTTGATTGTGAATGAATGGTTCAGAGCGCCACAATAAATCCATTATCAAGTTGTTATGTCATACTTAAATTCTCCCCCAAAGTGTTCCTATATATCTTGTCAGTGGTTCATTAGCCATTTGGACAGGTAAAGCTTTCTGAGTTCGGCCCACAGCTGACCCCATATTCTGCCTCTGTGTTCCACTTAAAAATAATGGACATCCCCTGTCCCGCATCCATCAATCACAAGGCGAGAATCCCCGGGAAAAAATAGTTTAGAGGGTTAGGAATTACAGTTACAGCGGCTTTCTGACTGGGGATAGATTAGCCAGGCATTAGCAGTGTTTCATTAACCTTGCGTTAAGTGACATCCTCACATGATTAATGGACATTATTAACAAAAGGGAGATTGTATTTCCGAAAATGAACCTTTTGTGAAATGTCTGCTGCATTGTTAATAGGTTTGTTTATTAATCATTCATAGGAGAGGGCCTTCATTTCTGAGGTAGTGATACATACAATGGCTATGAAGGAGACTGACAGCAGCACTGAGTGAGGTCCGTGCAGAATGCGAGCATTTGTCTGCCAGTGCACACTGTTTGCATTTGAAGTATTCAACACTTTCATGCAAGCGTATGCAGTGGTGGAAAGAAACTAAGTACTGTACTTAAGAGCAATTTCAAGGTACTTGTGCCTTACTTATGTCAACTTTATGTTACTTTATGTTACGTTTCCACCACATTTCAGAGGAAGATATTGTATTTTTTACTCCACTACATTTATTTGTTAACTTGAGTTACTAGTTACTTTTCAGATGAAGAGTTTATATTAAAAAAAGACAAGATAAGCATATAAAATACAATGCATTATTCAAATTATTTAACCGGTTGTCCCCAACTTTTTTGGCTTGTGACCCCTTACATAGACACAGTGTGTAGTTGGGGCCCCTTGTTACCTTTCAGATGTCTGTGAGTTGTTAGCAGTTTCATAACTTTTTAAGTCCCAAAAAGTAAAAATGATCAAATTTTTCCCAAAAAATAAAATGTTAGAGAAACATAAAAAAATGAATACAGTCTTGTCTAGCATAACTGTTTTTTTTCCATCTATACTAACCCATTAATAATCTCATGACCCCTCAGATTTATCTTGTGACCCTTTGGAGGAGGCCCGACCCATACATTGGTAACAACAGGATTACGCTCACCAAAATGTACGTAAAGTGGTTATAGCTCAACTACAACATAACCTGCTACAATAGTAAAATGCACAATGATGCATCAGTCACAATCTAATAATGTCATGTATAATAATATATCACTCGCAGTGGCCATTTTACTACAAAATAAATACTTTTATTTTTGATACTATAAGTACATTTTGCAGATAATACTGTACTTTTATTTAAGTAAGATTCGAATGAAGGACTTTTACTCTTAATTGTTGTATTGATACTTTTAATTAATATTATATATTATTATAAAGGATGTGAATACTTCTTCCACCACTGAACATATGTCCATTTTATAACTGTCAATCATTAATATAACACAGCAGTTCTGAATGCTTTGACATTTGCTGTTCTAAAAACCAAGCGTGAGGCACACAGGAGGTGATGCATTTGACATTTTAGATTAAATAAATAGAAGAAAAAGTGTAAGTATGAGCACTGATAACCACTGTGGCTGAGCAGACAGAGAAAAGAGCACCACCTATAGAAACTTAAAGATAAAGGGAAAAACCCCACAGTTACTCCTTGATTGACACATGAAACCACAAAGCAAAGACATCACAGCAATGTACAGGAGACAAAACATCACCAAAACACGAGCATTTTGAGGATTACCACTTTAACTCTGTTTCCTTTTCTGTTGCTTTATGTCACAGCGAGCTGTCTGTCCGTGACGTTGGCCAGAGAGGGCGAGAGTTCACACCAGAGACGGCCTGTCCATCACCTCTCATCCTGCCGGGCTCTTCTGAGGGTTGCTGTCCTGCTCGGTGAGAAGCAGTGGGTGAGGCTGGAGGTGAGGCCAGGGAGGGGGTGGGGGGTGAGCGGTGAGACGAGGCGAGGGCATGAGGTGCTGCTGTCCGGGCCTCCTGTCCTGCTGTCTGGAAACTCTCCAGGCCACATGGGAGCTCACGGCGCTGTCGGTGCTGTCGGATGACCTGACAAACCGCGCTGCCGTCACATCTTCTGTGTGTATATGGGAAGTATGAAGTGCAGGTTTGTTTGAGTGTACACCTGTGTTTGTGTGTGTGTCCTTGACTGTCATGAGTGTTTGTAGCGGGCTGTTATCTTTGCTCCTTCTGGGGTGACATATTGCACCCTCCTGCAGCTTAGGCTAAAAAATATATAAAGCAGCATAAAATGAAATAAAAATGCAAGTCTAGCCGTCAGGTCTGACAGGATAAGCAGCTCAATCACCAACTTGCCAGCTGTCAAATCCCCAAGCCAGGCACAAACACACACTCACACACACACGCAAGCATAATGCAGGGGGTTAGAGAGCCACTGGAGGGTCGCTGCAAATCTTTGGACCAGCTGAAAAAATATGTATCACCCTCCCTTTCATAGCAAGTGTGACTGTATGAATGTGAAGCATGGTGCTGCTGAAAAGAAACATGAGCTCCATCACCTTCTTCTGTATCTAAATGTTCAAAATATTCAATCAAGGACGCATGATGTGTTTGCACGTGAAATCAGAGATTCCTGGTTCATTCTCCTGTAAACGCAGGACTAAGCTCCCTTCCGCACCACCTCCTAGTCAGCCTGTGGTGGAGGTCTTGCCCCCCCCCCCCC
>NTHP01000626.1:18633-36847 GCA_003416845.1 Oplegnathus fasciatus
CCCCCCCTCCACACTCCTCCTCCTCCTCCTCTTCCTGTTCTCTGTCCCACAGCTTGCTGCTGGGCTGGAGGATGACTGACGCTGTCATAACGTCTGGCAGTCAAACAGACCCATTCCTGACGGGTGGCGGCAAACGCAATGTGACACAGCCAGCAGTATCTGGTTTCTCCTGCACCGACTACATTTCATATGGCTCAGAGGGGCTTAGAGCGGCCATGGGGAGGGCGTCTCTCTCTCTATGTGTGTGTGTGTGTGTGTGTGTGTGTGTATGCGCGTGTGGCTGTAGGAGGTAATCGAGCAGATGTCAGGAGAGAGTCTGAGAGGGGATGTGTACACTGAGGGACGACTGAAACCTGTCACATTGATTTTCAGTGGTCTCGTAGCATGGGCGTGCGTATGTGTGTGTGTGTGTGTGTGTGTCTTTGTGGAGTGTGTAGAGTACAGGAGCATGTCCATGTTGAAAGCGGGGATGTTAATAGTTTGTGTGGTAACAGAGCAAATGTAATCACATTGTAGGAACACACTGTTACATTCACTTACAGTGTCAATACCCAATTGCATGTAGAAAGCACAATAAAAGAGAAGTATTAATGTATAACCATGAGAAAATAAATGAATAAATCTATTTGACATTTGAAAAAAAAATCCACGTCAGCTTGTGCTCATAACATGTGTGAGTATAAATTGTAATATTGGCAGTTCATGAATCACAATCCACTTTGAGAGAGCAAATTTCGCATTTTCACATGTTGTATTTTTGTGCTAATGATAACGTAATGATTCCCAATTAACCCACCGAAAAAGGGACATTCCAATCATTCATGCCTGGCAAAAAGAAATTGTTTAGTACAGATTTAAAACTGCCTCTGCAGCACCGGCGTGAGGAAAGAATGATTAAAAGAAATCAGCAACACCCATAAAAAGACAATTCTGGTGGGATTAATGAGCATGCTTCATGACAAATTTGTTTAAAAAATGATGTATGAAAGGACCTTTTTCATTCCCCTCTCATTTGTTTTAGGAACCAAAAATATTAACCTGCACAATGTGTCCTACCTGGTTAGTTAGTGCATTTATTTTCTGCGTGAGGCGTTAAAAACACAAATCATCAGGATAACCATTATTTTTAGCCGTATTCTCAGATTGCACTCTCTCAAACTCCACATGTTCTGCAGACAAAATGAACCGGGGGCTCTCAGATGAAATGTCACAGCTATATATCCTCAGGCTCATTTTAGTGTAAAAGCAGCCACAGAGTGGGGCTTGTTGAGCAACATGAGCAGAAGCATGACATCCGTTCACCTACCTAGCTCCTTCTTCTCCCTCCTCCTCCTGTATGAATCCTAGAAGCAGAAGATTCCCAACAGAGGAAGCACAGACGCTCTCCAGGTTCTAGGTTAAATACAGACACCACAGCCGCCACGACGCTCATCACAACCTTGTTCCCGCCATACATAGTGTGCCATCTTTTGGCCGCTCGCAGAACTGCTTCCTCTGCCTCTTCTCTTTTCCTTTTTTTCTTTGCAGGAAAAAAGATCATAAAATCAGTGAAATAAAGTGAAATGGTTGTCTGGGGATGGATATGTCCCTTGCAACGTGAAGTGGAACTTGAGGAAATCGACGGATCTCCTGCAGCTTTGCGGAGGACTATTGCTGCAGGGCCCTTTTTTCAAACCCTTACAATTTATGCAGGCTCTCCAGCCGTAAAAACACACATTTCTGCCTTCTGATGTCTCACACGCTCACTCCTGATGAGAGGATTGGATGAATGAATGAGCCGAGAGCTGAAAGTAATTATGGTGGTTAAAAACAATTAGACATAAATATTACAACTTCGTATAAAATCACGAGGACTTGTGTGCATACACGTGTGAATGTGTGTGTGCATGTGTGAATGGCATGCATACACTTCCGCACAGCAAAATACAGAGAGAGATAGAGATATTCACCTTCGAAGGGTCACTCTCCTCTTCCTGGCTCATTAAAAACAGCCCCATTAGCAGTGTTCCTTCAGAGCCTGACTACCGACAGATATGTGAGTGTGTGCGCATGTGTCTGAGTGTATGTGTGTGTGTGTACACTGGATGGTAAAGACATGCAGCGTTTTGGAGGCCTCTGGGCTGCCGAAGAATACATTAAACAGCAAAGAGCCCCTCTCCTCTTCCTGACTGACTCCTGCTGGGACTACTTAGCATTTCTGGGGTGAAAACTTCTCCAGCAAGGTTGTCAAACACTATATACAAATTACAGCAGAGCTAAATTGCTCCTGTGTATAGTTATTTAACTTTTGTGGTGGCTCATGTGTGTTTTTGAGCGTGTGTTTGTCTTGGCCTGATGAAGGCTGTATTCCCTCGGTGCACTACGGGCAATGTCGCTGGAAGGGAGAGAGCAGATTTGTAAAAATTGCAAAAGAGACGTTCAAAGCTGCAAATCCCACATGAGTCCAAAACAACTTCACAATCGTTTGCTCATGAAAATTCTAGCAGTTTTAATGTGTTTTTGGGTCACAGATGGTAAGAGAAAGTAAAAATATCTCATTTCTTTGCACTCATTGTATCACGATCCAGGGAGAATTAAGCTGAAAAATTAAAAATTTAATTAAATGCTAATCACAATCGGTTCACATGCAAGTTTGTCCTTGTTGCCCCATAAAGCTAATGGGTGAGATTTGATTGGCAAAGGCCTGATCTCAGATCAGCACCGGAATCTCTCCCTCTTCATTAGATCTGTCCTGGTGGTGTAATGAGAGGAATTAAAGTGTGTGCTGGGGATGTACTTACGTGTTTGTACTGTACTTTGTACTTTATTGCTCTGTTTGTGAGTACTACTGTGTGTTTTAGACCTGTAACTTTGGAAATGTCAGTGGTGGAAGAAGTGCTCCAATGCTTTAAGTAAAAGTACAAATACAACAATGTAAGGATACTCCATTACAAGTAAACAACCTGCATTCAAAATTCTACTGATGTAAAAGTAAGTATTATCAGCAAAATACTTAACAGCAACAGTAAAACTTGCCATATTGCTGAAGAAAATGCCCCCTGTGAGACATTAGATTGTTAATACTAATGCATCCATTATTAAGGCTAATTTTACAGCTGTAGCTGGTGGTGACTTTTCACTATTTTAGTTTGCAGTTTAGTAGTTTAGTCCAATGTTACCCAACTTGGGGGTCGGGCCCCTTCCACGGGGTCACTAGATGCATCTGCGGGGTTGTGAGAAGATTAAGAAGAAAAAACAAAGCTTTGCTACACAAGTTTGTATTCAGTTCAATTGTGAAATATTGGATACTTGGCCTGGAACAGTTATTTAAATGAAACAATCTGAGATGTTTATAGGGGAAATCTCCTTTTGGTGGAACTGCTGACAACTTTTTTACAAGGTGTCACAAGCCTCTTAACAATGTGGTAATCTTTAACAATGTGTTTCCACCACTGTGAGATTTCTATTATTTTGTTTTTTTCTTTGTACAGAGTAAAGAGGTAGCTTATGAAAAGGGCTTGAGTTTAGAATCGTGTCTGAATTTGTGTTAATTTGAGTTCAGAATTAAATGACCCGTTTAGTAAGAATTTAACAATGCCCTCTATTTATATATTATCGTTTACTGAAAATGTAGTAAAATTCTGCTTTGCCTATGAGGACAAATATTATCATGATTATTCATGTATGTATATACAGTATATTACTGGTATTTTAATATAATTCCAGATTGAAACCTTAGTTTTGTTTGCAGGTTACAGTAGGGTTATCTTAGGGTAAACCATAGCAGTGTGGGTGAGGCAATAGGGAATGAATTGTGTCTGGTGTCCTTGGAAGGACAGTAACACCGATGTGTGTGTGTGTGTGTGTGTGTGTGTGTGTGTGTGAGTGTGTGTGCATGTGGACGTGTCTTGTAAGAGTGATAACAAATCGCCCCGCTGCTCACCACCACCAGTCATCCATTAAAGCTGAACCAGGATTCAAATACTCGACCCATCAGAGGTGCCAATAACGAGGAGCGCCATAGAAAATTACAGGGGAATTTAAGTATGCTGGCTAATGGCATTGGCACCGACACTTTGCCAATACACATTTAGCAGTGTGGTGGTGCGGCTGGCCCGGGGTGCCGGTGGAGACTGACACATCTCTCTTGAGTCTGTCCAGGCGGGAGATTGGCCTGTCTGTCAGCGGCCGGGTCCCTGCCATTACCCATGATCACCCCCAGCTCTTCTTACCCTTTTAACCCCCCACCCCTGCGCTAAAATACCCTCTCTTCTCCCCTTTGTCCACAACATTCCTCCATGTTTTCCTCTTTTACTGCCGCCTCTGTCCCCCATCCTTGTATTACAACAGTGTTGTAGTGGTAAACAAAAAAAAGGCGTTTAAACTCTGAACTCTAGTCGATGATCTTAATGAGACAAAACAACAGACTTAATAAAAATCAGATACACCTGCAGAAAAGCATTAATTAATGAGCTTTTTGCCTTTTTAAAGTTCTTCTTTTTTCAAACTTAAATTGCTCTAACACCATTTAACACTGTTTCTTTTGGTTTACATGTAAGGCAATAATACAACTGGTCAGAAATTACACCGCTAATGTGTCAGTGTTTAGTTGCTCTTGATTATTCAAAAGTTAAATAAATGATGGAATGTTGATAACATGTTGAAAACATACTCTTGTCTTTCTTGTATTTGTTAAGTCTGGTATGTATAAAGGATAGCTTATTATTTCAATTGGCTTTTTTGGTATAAAAAATCGAGAATATAAGTTCAACTCAAATTTGTAGTTTTTTCTTTGAAATTTTACTCAATTTAATTAAGTCTGATGTAGACTGTTTCTGTGCTGGTTAAACTCAATTTCTTGGCTGTTTCTCAAACACTGCACTTTTTAGCAATAAGTCAAATACATATTAGTGAGTTTGCCCTACTCAAAAATGTGCAGAAGTTCATCCAACTCTTAAAAAGTAGTTGGAAAATGTTGCCTCAATTTTTTAAGTTGCATCAAATTAACAGTTTTTACAGTGTATATATTATAAATTTACAAAGCCATTCAAAATAATGTCAGTTTATAAATGTAAAGGTGATGTTACATGAGTTTATGATGGTTTACACCCATTACATCCCTGAATCCCTACCTCCTTTGTTCAATTTAACCTTCAAAAGTAGTATTTGCCATTAAATTACCATCATATTATAAAAACTTGTAACTGGAGAGGCTGATGCTGAACCACCTTCGTCACATGCTTGCTATAGGATCGGGTGACCTCCCTCCCTAGAAACACATGGGAAAAGCTCACTGCCCTTGAACAAGGTTGGAGACCATCACTAATTACCAGAGGGGAGGGCGGAGGGCTGGTGGAAACTGTCGTTTGATAGAAACACAATGCTCATTTTTCACGCAATAATCTCCTCCATGTACAGATCTAAGCAGAAAAATGATAATAAAATGCCAGCATTTCTTCAGGCCCTGTTATCCTCTGTGATTTGGCTTTGCTGGGGGAAAACTATAGCGGAGTGAGATTCAAGCTGCTGAAGGAGAAGAAGAGATGAAGGGTATCGGACAGCATTTGTTTCAACAAGAAGGGCTGAGGGTGATGGAGCAGGCGTTGAGCCAGAAAAGAGATGACCCCCCTTTTTCTTAATCTGCTGCGATGCTCATGTCAATTGGTAAAGAGGGTGTGACCGATAGAATAGATTCCCAACTTAAAGGCTTTATACGGCCCCCTCCCTTCCCTTCTTTAATTCTCCTTCCTTGTTGTCTTCTTGCAAAGGAGCAGAAAAAAGTAAAGTGTAGAAAAGGGCGACTGAAAGATTTCTGCCAAAAGTGTAACGTGAAATTTAAGCTGCAAGAAGCAGCCACCAGCATTAGCTGGTTAAGTATCAGCAGCAGAGAAGAGGTAATGAATGTAGAAGGGGAGACATATGAAATGTCATTAATGTTAATTCTAATCACTTTTTGGCTATTAAGCACAAATTAGTGAAGGCGATGTTAAATGTCATGGTCTGTCCTGGGATTCATATAAGAGAGGGTGGGGGCCACCGAATAGGTTCTCATTTACATACTTAAGATCCAACTTAATTCTCACAAGGGGTGATGGAAAATGAAGCCGAGCCGTAAAGCGATGACGATGACACGCAGGCTCGGGAAAAACACAAACGTTTTCTGGCGGCTGATTCTTCATTGTTCGTGCTCAAGGTTATTTTCTTGAGCTTGTCGTCGAACGTCATTCCCTTGAATAATTCCGCTCAGGCTTTTCCTCCCTCTGGCTTTAAGGTTTGCGCTATTTAAGACCAATCATGTCAATGTGGAAAAGAATTAATCCTGCTTAAAAATATATTACATGACTAGAATGTATGTTAACATCCCCCTGATTCTGTCTCCGGATATAGACTTTAGTTTGGTAGAGCAGGAGATAGTTGAAGTAAATAATCATGTGGGCTAGATATCAAGAGGAGTTCATTGTCAAGTTCACTTATATACTTACAAGGGCTTGTTTTCATGTAGGTACTCTGTATCTGTCAAGCGCTCCAATCCCGGAAAAAAATCAAGGCAGTGAACAATGCGACATTTTAAAAGCAAGTCGAGCTAAAGCCCCACAAAAACCATGTCATGTAATTCATTGCGATAGATAGATTAACCTCAGTGCACCGCAGAGGCCTCTGCATTCTTGTCCACATTGTTCTAATGGCAGCCCACGGTCTTTGGGAATATCCTGTTTTTTGCTCCTCTCTCTTTCTTTCCTCTGTGGCTACAGTTGACTGTGGGAGAGTAAATAACATTTGATATGCATAAACAGCCCCTTCCTATTCATTACTGTCAGAGCGTTGGAGTGCAGGAGGCGGAGGTCAGCATGTGAAGGTCCTCCTCAGGCAGGAGAAACGCCTGTGGTAGCTGTCACTCCTCTACTCCCCCTCCCGCACCACCACCACAACTCAACCCCCAGCCCTCCCTCCATCACCTCCTCTTCCTCCCCTTTCCTCACTCCCCTATTAGCACAGGCTCCGGGTCATAACCTTTCCGTGGCATTTTGCGATTCCACAACCCTTTGATTAGTGCAATATTTACATATTTCACAGTGGAGAGGGCGTTCTTGTGTCGCAGACACTTGAAGTGTTGTAAATGTGTTTGGCCTTTTGCCTGGGAAATGCGGAGGAGTTGGACTCTCTGGTGGTAACTGTAGTCAAGGCTGCCGCGCTGATATACGCCGTAGTGTGTTTTAAGTATATTTACCCCTCCACCGCCCACGCTGCCGCAGCCATTGCACACATACAAGTGCCATTTGGTCCGTGATGTGGCCCTTGTCCTCCTGAGGAAGGCCGTTTAGCAGCCATTAGAGAGGGATAGTGCTCCCTGGTGGCAGATATAGATCATGCCCTCTGACTTGGACTGTACACAGCAGAGCTACGGAGGGTTACATGCAAAGAAGAAGAAAGGAGGCTACTCTGGAGGGAGGACTACAGTTCATTCTTAGATGCAGGAACAGCACGAGAGATACCAGAGAGACATGGATGAAATGTAAGGTTCAGAGACACGGTATGCTCAGCACTATATAGTGTACTGGAGCAAGGGTTAGAAATCGAACCTCTATTAGTTAATATGACTGGATTTTGTTATTCAAATTATTTTGACGGCTGAAGTTTTTAAGAAATTCTGGTGAAAATGAGTGCAGTGTCCCTTTCTGCCTGTTGATTGGTCAGTCAACCTCTTTGGGCCTGCTGAAATATCTCTACTACTATTGGATGAATTACCACAGAATCTGGTACACACATTCATGTTACCCTCAGGATGAATTATGATCCCTTTACTTTCCATCTAACGCCATCATCAGCTCTAAATTTGTCAATTACCAAATACCTGCAAAAAACTAATAACATCAGCCTCAGTTGCACTTTGTGTTTAGTGCTAATTAGCAAATGTTAGCATGCTAACATGCTAAATTAAGATGGTGGGCATGGTAAACATTATACCTGCTTATCATCAGCATGTAAACATTGTCATTGTAAACATGTTAGCATGCTGGTGTCAGTGTTTAGCTCAAAGCACCGCTGTGCAAAACGACAGCCTCACAGAGCTGCTAGCGTGGATAGACTCATAGTGTTGTTCTAAACCTCACCCTCTTAAAGAACCACTGACCCACTATGGGTCATGGGTTACAGTGGAGTGCCTTAAGGCCAGGGTATGCTTGAATCAAACTCGTTCATACAAAACGTTGTCCAACAACATCTAAAGGCAGAATGTTTATAACTGTTATGAATGGCCGCATTCAAAGGCAGGGTGAAAAGCTGTCACAGAAAGGGGGGCGAGATGCAATAATCGTTCAAATGTACAATCTCTCCTTGAAGTTATTCTTGGTGTGGCACTTGTTTTTGAACAGCACCAAAAGTGATGAAAGTATTTGTGTGAAGAATGAAAGAAGAGAGCAAGAGAGTTTAAATCCTGCCTACCTTCTTACCTCAGTGCTGCGTGAAATGGGCTTGCTTGTCAGATTTGGTTTCGTAAAGTTTCAAAAATTGTCAGACACAGCCCCCTCAGTTCCAATGTCAAAGTGGTGCGGAGGGAGGGGGTTTCCGACGCTGTTCGACAATCTGAAAACAATTTCTTTTGAAGCATACTGATGCCTTTACTGTTCCGTGGAAGTCCAAATGTTGTTTTAGACTTTCTCACCTTGTTCATACATAATATGATTCTGAGTGAAACACCTGATCAAAATCATTAAAATGGCCACAAAGAGTGTCAACCCAAAAATCCTGTATCAGTTGAACCCAAGTTGCAAACACACATAGATAAGCTATAAGCATGCATTTAAAAATAAAAAGACCTTCCACATTTTCTGCGCAATGGGAAAAAGTAAGATGTAGATACCCCTGTGGTTACACCTCTGTAAAAGCAAAGACTTCCAAAGAGAACAACAACAGCTTTCTTTTGTGACATAAAGATGTGGAATAAAAAAAGCACATTATACTGTGTTCTCCGCCACACCTATCCATCAAATCTGAGTCAGCCTGACATTCGCCGTATTTTCCGCCTCAGTCAGTCATTCAGTCAGTCAGTCAGCTTCTCTCTGCTGTGTGACAGAAAGAAGAGATGTCAGCGAACAGGTTTTTCAGGGAGCTCAGGGCCGTCACGTCTGCCTTCGCAGTGACTGATGAGGTTGGGAAGAGTGACGGGCAGCTGCAGTCTTTTCTCAGCCCGCGGGCCTGCCTGGCATTAACGTTATGTGCCATGTTCTCAGAGGGAACCCGTCAGTCAGCCGTCGCTCAAACCGACAGACAGATGGTGCACATAGACACCGAACATGAAAGAGACTGGCAAAGTAGCAACGAATCCCTAGGTGGTCCCTCGTAGTTGAAGGGTGAGGGTTTCTCATCACCGTTGCTTGGCAGCTCGACTTCAACCGCACGGCCACACATGGACATCAAGGTGCCAACGGGCCCGGACGAACATCAAAGTCACTATCCATCAAACGTGTGACATGCTATGAAAGGGAACAGCTTGCAGTATGGCTTAGGTCTGATCTGTTTTCACCTCATCTTCATGAATCATGACCACTTTCTCCTGCAGGTAATGGAGATTGTGTGTGGAGCCAAATCAGAGCCACGAGGTTTTACAAAATAGACACTATTAGAAGGGCCAGGCTGTATTCAAGAAGTAGGTTAGTATGGTAGTTTTATCAAGTACATGTGTGGGTCTTTAAAGTGACAGACAATTTGTGGTATAAAATAGCAAGAGAAAAGCATTTCTCCAAGGCAAGTATGTTGTGAGCGTGGAAATGCTTCTGAAGGAACATGTACACCATAATGAGAGGATCCTAAGGCAGAGTGATCAGACCCACCTGTTCATCCATCCAACTAAGTTGATGCCTATCCCAGCATACATTATTTTACAGACAGTGAAACATCCCGGACACTGGATGTTAGACACACCAGTTAGGTTGTAGGTCTACAGTGTGCATGTAAAGTGTGGGGGTTCTAAAAATGTAGGACAGCTACGCCAGAAATTCTTTAAGTATACCCTAAATGTTAAAGCAGCTATAATCAATATTTTTATATTAACAATGTACCCAATGACAATGTGAAATCAATGTGACAATGTGACCCTTAGTGATGAAACTACAGAGAATTATCACCTTAAGCTGCAGCTCCCCTCGGCTTCATGCAGCTTTGTAGTGAGTTTCAGCTCATTGTTTAGCTGTCTGGCTAACAACTTTACTGTTTTGGTTCACTCTCACCACTCTCATAGTGTTATTTTTCAGCCGCAGCAGGCAGTTGTTTTCAGTGAAAAGCCGCTAAAACCAACTGTACACTACCTGCTCAGCACCAAACAGCAGACAGACACAGTTAGTGACTATCTGGTGAACATAGTGGAGCATTTAGCAGCTAAAGAGCCAGATATTTTTCTCAGAAGTTAGTAGAGACCAAAAACAGAGCTAAAAGAGAGCGAATATTGGACTAACATTCATCAGGTGGACAGAAACACGACTCCAAATGAATGTTAACTTCGTAACTGCTGGATGTGTAAATAAGCAACTTGCTAACAAGTTCACCATATCAACTTAAAATGTGACGATATGTCAGTGCTGAGTTTGTAACTTGTTTCCACTGCCCCCAAGTGGCCAAAAAAACAAGTATTGCTGATTTAAGTATACCCTATATGTTAGAATGTCAAGCCATAATAATATGATCTATACCCACTGTGTGTTGAAATTAAAAAGAGAATTACTGGCTTTAAGGGGAGGCTGCTAGAAACAAATGTACCATAATGTGAAACTGTTGAACAGGCGTTAAAATATCAGTTCACACAGAGGTGCCAAAGCGAGCTCAAAAGTATGTCCGCATGTGACCTTTATTTTGAATTTAAATAGGAATTTAAAAAGTATAGTACATTTTGTATATAAAAAAAACAGAATAACAGATGGGCTAGTTCACTGGTCGATATACGTAAAGGCCTGATTAGGAATCAGAGGGTCTGTAAACTTTGCAATGACAACTGTCTGGGAGACAAGTATCACACTGTGTTTGAATATAACCATTATGAATAATGGGGAAAAGTACTTGCCAAACTATTATTTAAACCAGCCATCAATGTTTATATGAATGTTATTACAGTCAAATAAGCCAAAAGTTATACAGTATATATGAGGTTGCTTATAAAATTTTTTAATTTATGCTGTACTTCATTCCTGTCGGGCGCTATGGCTTTGTCATGATTGTACTGTAAATTTTCTTTGAATCAATGTGTGTGAGGAAACCAGAGCACTTGGAGGAAACGCAGACACATGGGGACAACATATTAACTTCACACATAAAGGCCCCATTTTGTTTGAACACGGGGCCGCCCTGTTACAAGGTGACAATGCTAACCACATGGCAACATTGTGTAAAATCCCAAGAACAGTTTTAATGATTAATTTGAAACCTAAATTGTAACAAAATACAATTGTATTGTAGGCTTTACAGGGTTTTGTGTACTAGAGCTGTTGTCAGGGAGGAGATGTGGACATGACTGACTGACCCTATGCAATATTTAGGATTGATATACCAGTACAGCTGGTGTGCACAGCGCTGACAGTAACATGTGACAGCAGTGAGTGACCATGGCAAGAATAAGTCGTGTGAGAGACACAAAAGAATACAAAATATGCTCAGTTTTTAATCCTGTCAATACTCAGAGACACGGAGAGACATGCGTGGTTCTTTGTAAATTTCACACAGGCAGTGTGAATAAAAGGGGAAAAAAAAAAATGTGCAAACTGTGAATCTGTGAAGCTTTTTCATCTAAACTTGGACGTGTTCAGTCACAGTGGTGGAGGTAAATTTAAAACAAACAAGCAAAACCAGATGAAACAGCGCCAACAGGTGCCATTTTGTGTGTCTTTATTGTGGACATGACATTACATCTTTTTGAAATGATGTACAAAAGTGTAACAGAACTGAGAATGGCTCAGACGAGGTAGAGCTTTCACATCGGCTTGCTGGCATGAAAACTACACAGTATAAAAACAAAAACAACCCAGAAAAATCAAATTAAACAAACGCTCCTGTCTGCCTCTGTCCTCTTATCCTTTTTGAAGTGATAATAAATACAGATATCAACCAAATACATTTGGAATAATAATGTCTAAGGTAAATTAATCATGAAGTTCATAACAAATAAAAAAAAGCAATACGGACACAAATAATACAACTTAAGAGGCATGATAAAAACCCAACCAAAGAGAAAAGAACAACACCTGCCAGCCCCTCAGGGAGGGCAGCCATGACTAGCTACAGAACAAATCCTACAGTTTAGCAAAGAGAAAGACTAAAAACACACTCTTACATCTTTATGAAAAAATAAGCACTGCTGCACCTAGCATCATCAAACTTTCCATGAGGAAACGTAGCTAAAAAGCTCTGCCACACCGCCGTCACAGGACAAATCATTTGTCATTAAAATCTATGGAATCATTCTAACAAAAAGCCTCTAAACCAGTGAAGAAATGACATTTAAGTGAGTTAGCTGGCACCATTAAAAAGACATTCTCAAAGAAACCTTAGCTAGAATTGGACAAAATGAGAACGGTTAAAGCAGTAACCTAGTCTAAGTGCACTAGTAATGCCATTTGGTTTCTACCGCTGTATATAAGGGTTTGGTAAGAGTGGATTACAGATATACAGTTTATATTACATACACTCACTCCTGCTTCATAGTTTTTCTAAGTCACACTTCGGAGTACAAATTCATAACTGAGGAGTTAATATTAAAGGGAATTCTGTACAACATTGGTATTAGTACTACACTACCTCGAAGGCTAGAGTATCCGTTTCAAGTATTTTCACTACCCACACCTTCAATATACACATTTGTGTATTATTAGGCATATTCAAGCACACAACATTGTATGCATAACTCGACAACCCACTGGTATAGCAACCATTTCATCATCATGTAAAAACTACTGAGGTCTCAAAATAGACGGGAAGTACAGTACTCTGTCTGCTCCGTAATCTTTAACTGGTTTGAATTTTGATTTTACGCGTACAAAAATGTCTCTGCTAATCCACAGTTCTACTCTTGCTCTGTACGTCTGAGCTGCTTTGACCTGCCTTGCTTTTCTTCTTGTTCTCTTCCTTTCCCCAATGTGGCTTTTTCAATCACGGAGGCCGTTGAGGAGAGAAAACCAAGCCCAGGACACAGAGAAAACATCTCCTCTTAGCAAAGAACAGTCCTGGTTTCATATACCAGCCAATGCACTTCAAACAGGCTTTCACTGCAAAGGAGGTAGGCTAGTACACAAAGCATCTAGAGGGAGGCTGGAGTACACAGAAGTTAGTCAACCTTTTATATGGTATGGAGAGGTTTGAAAAAGAATACACATACACGCGCATAAATGCACACTCGTACCCACACCTGTGTTAAGGCTGTGGCGGCTCTACAAATTCGAAAGGCTTCAAAACGTCTCCATCTCGTGTATTCAAACCTGAACTCTCTAGAAGCCTGACCTCCTCACCTCTGGCTGCTCTCTCTCTCTCTGACCTCCTCACTCCTTCCTCCAAGTATGCAAATCCTCACATCACCATTCAAGAAATTAGACTGACGGCGTTTGACTTTGGCTCATGAGTCTCATGCTGAAATGTTTTGGTAACAAACTCCACTCTGCATCTCTGGTAGTTTGTTCTGTTGGATGAGCGTGCTGATATACAGCAGACATGTTGAATTATCTGTCCGTTTTATCTGTTTAACAAACCTTTCTCGATGAGTGTTAAATGAGGAAGATCAATACCACTCTCATGTATGTGCTTAGCTTAGCACAAAGACTGGAAGCAGGTGGAAACAGCTAGCCTGGCTCTGAATTTCCCATCTCAAATTGCTTAATTTGAGTAGTTTTTAGAGGCCTGAACGGGTAAAACTTTTCACTGTTTTACAACAAAAAAGGAATGGTGAGAACAATCAGAAAATACAAACCTAATTTTGTGTAGAAGAAGTATAGTTAAGTATCTGGTTAAGTATCTTGTGACATTAGTTTGGAGGCATTGTGCTAAGGTATTCTGGTGCTGCTGACAGGCTTTCTACCAGAGAGACTGGATTGGTTTTGGTACCAAAGCGTTAATCACATATTGAGTTTAGGAAACCAACAGGCCAAAAAATCAGTGTTGCCCCTCAGCAATATGAAATTAAGATGCATCTTTGCTGGCTAACACTAGCAGTACCATATTCTATTTCGCAAGTGGCCAAACTAGCGTCTTCCTGTCATTCTCACTGTTTTGGAGTCAGTCTAAATCAAAGTCAGAGGTGTCGGAAACCCTCTCTAACATGAAGGAGTTATGGAGGAAAACTGCCTCCACTCAGTCCCTTCCTCTTAAATGGACAATAATTGAATGACCATAAAAATGGTACGCTCATTTATATTGGCTATTAAAAACGCACACTCTTTTTAATGAGCACTAAAGCAGACACCCCCATTAGCATTCTCTCTCTCTCTCTCTCTCTCTTTAATCCTACCCCTCTCTCTCTCTCTCTCTCTCTCTCTCTCTCTCTCCTTCTAATCATCAGCTACCCAGCCTCAGAGTGGTCACTGCAGTCCTAACATTACACTCTGGAGTGGAGGGAAGTGAGTTTAATGCACGTGTGCACGCAGACACACACACACACACACACACACACACACACACACACACAGATGCAAGTCTTCATCTTCATGACTTAGAACCCAGAGGAAACGAACTTGCAAAGTGTCAGTTGACTGGTGATGAATTGCAGAGCATCTTCTCTCTCATCTCATCTCTGATGATTGGTGTCCTGAGGAATGCACAAACTCTTATACAATAAAGCTAAAAAATAAAAGGGGAAAGAGACGGGGGGTGGGGGGGTGGATGGGGGCAACTACAGCAGCCATGCAATGCCACAGTCCTTGATTAAAACGCTAGCAGTTGCATTCAAGTTCAGTTTTTCTGCTTCCTTTCATAAAAACTTTTGCTTTTCTTGTAAAGCTGCACTAGGCAACTTCATGTTGGTACCTCCAAAATGGCAGCAAGAGGTAACTCTCTGAATTTTGAGGGCTTCTATATTCAGAAATCCTTGAAGGTGATGTAAACTACACACAATCTGCTCATTTTGCCAACCTTCATACTAAAGAAGACCAAGAGAAGGAAAAGAGCGATCATTGGTGAGTCCGGCTTTCCTGCTGAAGGAGACGCTTTATATTTCACTCTTCATTTCTTATGGGCGGAGAAAATGTCCCACCTGTGTGCACACCTGACACCTGAATTTCTAACTGCAGAATTTCACCAGAAACTCTTTCTGTTAGTTGATAAGACACTCTTCTCTGCTGCAGCCCCACGTTGTGATTTTCAAATTGCCTAGCACAGCTTTAACTAACTCGTATTTAGAAAAAAAAAAACTTCCAAAAACTACAAGAGCCTTCGTTGTAGAAAATTCTTCTAAGGTCATTAAAGGATGATGGGTGGACAGGAGAAGCTCAAAAAGTCAAGCATGAGTCCTACTTCCAGTCCTCTTGATTTTTATGAATGGTGATGGTGTTTTCGGGTTATTCCCTGACTAGTCTGGTCCAAAGTCCAGATCATGGTCTATCAGATGGTCTACTGTTGTTGTTGTGGTGGCGTTGGTGGGTGTTTGGCAGCCAGCGCTCCTCGCTCCTCCTGGCTCAGTAACAAGCTCCTTGTGTCTGGGTACTGGCTGTTGTCAAAAGGCATATGGTGGACACTCTGGACGTGCGTCTTTAGGTTCCCTTTCTGAGAGGCTCGGTATGGGCAGAGCTGGCAGCAGAATGGCCTCTCCCCTGAGGAACACACACACACACAATACACTCATAAAGTTGAAAGGTCAGGTGGAGGCCAGAGAGGACGTCATGCATAGGATTTGGAGAGGACAAGACGTTTTAGAGAACTTTGAATATACTGGGGATTTAACAAGACACAACGATGTAGACCACGGATGAGACTCGCTGCAGTGGAAACAAAAAAAGGGGGGAGAAATAAGCAAACACACAGACAAACATAAACCAAGACACATGATGGCATTCAACTAGAAACAGGGAAACATTATGCAGGTCAAGAGCAGCATTCACATTTAATTTTTTACACCTAATTTCACTTGAAAAGTTAACTTTGCTTCTCTATCCTGACCCAGATGGACTCTTCCTTTCTCCTTCCCACCATATGGAGAAGAGTGCCACACACCCCCTGTCTGAACAGTCCTACTTTTGTCTCTGTGTATTTCTCTCAATCACCACCCTATGGCCCCACACACACACACTCAAACACGGCGCACATGCACCCTTTACTCTCTCTTCTAATTAGACTGACCTACAATGGCACAGACACCTCGGCAAAAATATTAAAAAAAATAATAAAAGAATAAGCAACACACACCTGAACAAAACAAATGAGATTGCCATTTAATTGCACCTAATTATCATTTTGATAAATGGAAGAGTATCAAAGCGGGAAAACAAATGACTCCCCATGCCCCTCCCGCACCCTTCTCCCTAAAGAAGAAACAAGGAAATATAGCTGTTATCATACATCATCAGAAACACAACGAAGAGAAAGAAAAAGGGGGGGGTGGGGGTGGGGGGGATAAGAGAGAGAGGGATAAAAACAAAAAAAGGTATAATTAATCACACAAAAATCTTTAAAAAAAAACCCACACACACACACAAAAAAAAACAGCTGGAGAGACGGCGAGGGTGAGACGTGAGAGGAAAGCGAGAACCTCCACGACATCGTCCTGCGAGGAAACATCGCTGACGGAACCGGTGCACTACATTATACTAAAGGTTATCGTCACCGTAAAGCAGCGTCAACACTACATCTAATTGGACCCCTCCGCCGCGCCTGCTCCCATCATTCATAGTGTGCGGTAAATCTGAGTCCATGTGGGTGTGTGAGTGTGTGATGTGTGTGATTAATTAAGATGGAGGCGCAGCGTGTAGAACCCAGCTCTCTCCGAATGTCAAAGCAGAACAGATTTACTCCTCTGTTCCCTCCACCTCAATGCTCGTCTCTATGACTAACTCTGAAAACTCTGAAAAGACATTAAACAAACGACGGTGAATGCGATTCTTTAAGTTTGTTACATTTTTGTGTTAAAATCCATTTACACTTTCTTGTTTCTGATAGGGACGACTGACAGTTATTTTCATTGTTGGTTAACCTGCCATTTATTTTCTCATTAAACTGATTAATCCATAGGTCTATAAAATGCCCATTACAATTTCCTAAAGCACAGGGTGATGTCAACAAATGTCTTATTAAGTCTAACCAACAGTCCAAAACCAAAAGATATTCAATTTACTATCATATAAGACAAAGAAAAGCAGCAAATCCTCACATTTGAGGAGCTAGGACCATTAAAAAGAATCGATCCACTGATTGATTGATCGACTGATTGACTGACTGCTTTTATGAAGTTTTTACGAACTGTTATATGCTGAATTGCTGTTGTGTTATATCAATTTGTAACAGGAAGAGGCACATATAATGGGGGAAATGAACTCAAAATGTGCCGTAGAGCCCGTCAGCCTAAATTCTCTTCGGACATGCTTACAGATTTGATTGTATGTACTTAAAAGTGTAAATTCAGCACAGGCAAAGACAATACCAATTATCCAATACTTGGATAATACAAGGAAGTGATACAATCGTGTATTGAAAGAATCTGCAATTTTGGCAACATAAAGGGGAACCTGACTTTTAACAACGAAAGAAGTACAAAAAACTACAGCATGTGCTTCTGACTTTATCTAACAAGGTATTGAGTGAAACTTACAGGCATCGGGTTGATTTTTTCAGTTAATAAAAGAACCATTAACCCTTCAAGTGTAATTAAAACTCACCGAGATTTCGAGATATTCGAAGCAAAATTGAAGCTTTTCAGTGAGACAACTGTGATATGTATACTGGATGCACACGTTAATGTCAGGTGTGATCCAGCAGCATGTGAGAATGCCAGGTGTTAATGCCAGGTGCAGAGGGTGCCATATGTGACTGTTACACATGAAAAAAAACAAAAAAACACTCACAAAAGGGGGGTGGGTGCAGGATTGACACAGACACACACATGCGGATGTGAGACAATAATAAGAAGAAACATGCAGAAGCGATGAGGGAGCCCAGTGGTTAGCCAACGTGCCACATACTTGTTTGGGAGCTTCAGAAGCGGTGGTGTGAGCGTCAGTACCTCTGTGGAGTCCGTTAAAATCAAACCCAACTGTGGGGGGAGAAGGAGGATTGGGGG
>NTHP01000626.1:38803-61697 GCA_003416845.1 Oplegnathus fasciatus
AGGAGGAGGAGGAGGAGGAGGAGGAGGGGAGGAAGGGGAGGAGGGCATTCGGTTAAAAGCTCTACCAGATCCACACAAGCATTTTTTTTCCACCACCACCCGCACACAGTAGCGTTTGCCACCAGCACCCTTGCTAATAGAGGGGAGCTGGCAGTGATGATGATGGTGATGATGTTGGTGATGATGGTGATGGAACCTGGTGGAGGCAAGTCAGTGATTTAATATGACGCATGTTAATAGAGGCCTCGGGGTGGCTGGCCTTTTCTGCGTGTGCACGTCCATGCTGAAGACAACCGTCGGTGACAACATTAATTACAGCCTCGGCGAGTGTTTACAGACCCTATGCATGGGCGTGTGAGTGTGTGTGTCTTAATGCAGTGTGTGTGTGTGTGTGTGTGTGTTTACAATACGGCTTGGGGGGAAGCTGAGCACTGCATCACTTACCATTTGGCCTCTGTCACTTAGAATCACTGGCTGTGCCACATATCATTCACACTCTCTATAAAGAAGCTACTTATCTCACTGTCTACTGTGATCACTGCCGGCCCGGTTGATGGACATGACAGGACAGGAGAGGGAAGAGGAGGAGGAGGAGGAGGAAGGGAGAAATGAAAAGGGAGGAAGGCAGACGAATAGGAGAGGAGACAAAAGGGAGAAGGAAGAGACAGGAAAGAGGTAGAGGAGAGGAGAAAAGGTGAGATGAGAGGAAACAAGACAGGAAAAGGAAAGAGAAAGAGGGAAGGAGAGACTACAGCTCGAGAGAGCAGAGGATGAGAGGAGTAGACAAGATGAGAGAAAAGAAGAGAGGAAAGGAAAAAGGAAATGAAGAGGAGAAAAAGTCAGATGAGAGGAAACAAGACAGGGGAGTAAAAAGGAAGAGGAGAAAATGTGAGGTAAGAGGAAACAAGAAAGGAAAGGAAAGAGAGAGGTGGGAGGGGAAAAGATGAGATGAGAGGAAACAAGAAAGGAGGAAGAGCAGAATAAATGACAGGCAGCAAGAGAGGAAAAGAAAGGGGAAGAGGAGAGAAGAAAAAGTCAGTAAGTGAAATGAAAGAGGACGAGGAGATGAGAAAGGGTGAGATGAGGGGAAAGAAGAGGGGGAAGTAAAAATAAAGAGGACAGGAGATAGGAAGGGCCGAAATAAGAGGAAACAAGAGAGTAAATGAAAGGAAAGGAGAGGAGAGGAGAAGAGAGGAGAGGAGAGGATATTAAGGAAAAGCAGAGGGGGGAAGGAGAAAGTAGAGGAAAAGGCAGGATGTCTAAATCAAGCTGTTTAGTGAATGGCACCGGGACGCATGCAAATGGATTCATAAGGTTGGCGTAGACAAATGCTGTTCTGCTTCATTAGAATGCGCAATTCCATCTCTCTAATTGACATGTGATTAATAATGTATACAATTTGTCACAGGTCAGTATCCGGAGCAAATCATGTTTCAGTTTAAAAAATAGAGACAGCTGCCCAGCCCAGGGCGGGGAAGGACTCACAGACTGGCTGTCACACTCAACTGAACAAAAAGATCCGTTTTGATTTATTTTGGAGAATGCAGGAACGCAACGGACGTATAGAGAGTCAGACGATGAAATATCGTCGAGAATGTGAATCCCCATGCATATATTCTCTATATCTCATGTGAGTGTTTCTGGGTGAATAAATAGCTGCGAGGGCGATGATGTGTGTGCACAGGTGGCACAGGAATGAGTGACTGTTGAAGGAGTGGCCAAAAAACTGGGAACATCTAGTAAGACATGAATAACAAGTAGCTAATCAGGCTGTCCTACAGGTAAATGGACTTTTCTTACATAAAGTATACAAAGTTGTCTTGGCTGTTTCTTCTTTGCTGACGTCGTTTGTCTGTGTCTGTCATACCTTTCCCTTTCCCAACTTGATTATCATTCACGATTTTTCATCCAAAACCTCTTTTAGTTGCTGCACTTTAAAACTCATGTTAAAGCACTTATTGTCAGACCTCTTTAACCTCACTATTCTGTTTGGGGTCCTGGAGACCCAGAGCCCTATTTAATCAATAATAAACACAGAAAACATACCTAACAATGTTTTGTTATGTCATTTTGTCACCTTAATCAAACGTGCAAGCTCAGTTTGTGGTAAATGGAAGGGTTGCCATTTCAATACTTTTCTACATATTGGGTTCGAATAAGGTCAGAAGAAAAGAAAAGAATATTTGAAGGGAAAATGGTTAATTTTGCAATTATTATTATTATTGCACATACAGCAGTGGAGTCTGTGGGATCTGAATAAGTAACGTAAAACCAATTTCAACAAAACACAAGGGTTAAAAGCTGACACGTACAGATAGTATTCACGTTTATAATTGTGATTCTATTGATTTAAAAACACTTTTTCATGAGGTGTTTTCCATTATTTTGTCAAGCCACTGGGCGTACGTGTACGTATGCAATCTGTGTTCCTTTGTGTGTCACTGTCTTTACTGTATGGCTGCATTTACCTGTATGGGATCTCATATGAGTGCGCAGGTGGCTGGGCTGACTGAAACTCTTCCCACACTCATGGCAGAAGTACTGTCCCTGCCGCATGAGAGACCTCAGCATCCCTGATCACACACACACACACACACACAAGGGAAAGAGAAACACACAATTAAACATCATAGGTTCTTCATATTACAGTGGTCAAAACGATATAAATCAAACATACGGGATGTACTGTTAACCAGATACAGCTGTGTTAAGATGGTTCTATTAACTACAGTACACTTTCTGAATTCTGAGAGTGAATTTTATGCACTATATAGTGACCTCAAAAATCTCCACATTGTTCATGATATGTACACTACTTTCTGCAATACCACAATGCAATGTGTCACGTTTTACAGATGCCAAAATTACTGTTGTACAGATGTCAGTGATGAAATAAAATGATCACGATTCGTAATTGTCCAAAATCTGGATTTACTGCTCACCATAGGGTAAAGTATCAAGTGTGTATTCTTAGACCACAGGTGAGTTAAAGCAACTTTAACCGCAAAATTCAAAGTATGTCTCTCATGCTACACCCATTTTTATCCCAGCAGATAATGTTTTGCCAGATGTGGTCTTGATCAGGTATTTTGTGCAGCTTTGACCTTTGAACAATGCCACTCTCTTGAAGAAAGGTGAAAACATAAGCACCCTTTGCAAGTTTTCACATATGAAATATTAACTTCATATACCAAAAGATAATTAATAGTTGAAATATTTTAGTAAAAAGAAGTAAAATATCTTAACAAGGAAAATTAGAAAAAAAGTTACATGTCCGCATACAAAGGCCAGTGTGTCCTAAAATCACACATGCTTTGAATTCCCAAGTTTCTGAGAAGAGTGGTGGAAAAGGTGGACATCAGCATCAGTTTATTCTGAGGCAGAAGACATTTTCACGTGGCAGTGTTTGCAGAGATTGAATGAAGACATAAAGGTCAGTAATGGGCAGAAAGCGAGTGGGTGTACATAAGCGCAGAGCCTGGCTGGAGCGGTGGAGGTAGGTAGCGTCAGTAGTGGACTCGCGCAGGCATCATTAGTATGTCTAATGTGTCATTATGAGCGGCTAGCTCCAGGGGCTGGACTGCAGCTGTCACACAGCATCATCTCAGAGGCTGACAGCCAGACACACACAGCACACACACACACCGCATAAATTACAGGCAATTAAAACGCCCCGGCTGTGATGTGCCCGCTCCGCTGCCCGTGTGTCACATGTCAGGTGTGTGTGTCCGCATGTGTATGTGTTTCAAGAGTTGTATATATGTGTGTTTGGTCCAAGGGAGGAAAGTGAGGCACAGGCTGTGGCGCACACTGGCTACGTTTACACACACATACACACACACACACACACACACACACACAACAACACTCGTTACATGCACAAGTCAGCTTTACATGTTAATGGCCTAAAATGGCAAAATAAAGAAACTTGTTGAATTTTGACGACTTCAAAACTCATAAATCCCGTCACCTGACATGACACGACTACATGAGAAATCAGGAAGTTTTTTTTCTTAGTTGGTTTCTTAGTGGAGGTGGTGAAAAAAGTACAACTTTCTTGCCCTGTCAGTGTTTACAGAAAACTTTAAAACTTCTGGAAGCTTGCTCTCCAGTGTTCATATATGATATGACTGCATTTAGGCAAAGTGGATGAATTAGAACTGGATTTTTGAGGCAGATACATATGATTTAAAAACCTCCTCACATTTACTGTTTTTTATACCTGGACAACACATCTTGTGCTTCTTCCTCCAATGCTATAATACATATCCTAACAAGACTATAATTACGTTACTTGCAGGTAAACAAAATAAAATTCAAGACTGTTTAGACGGTGTTTTCAATAAAGCTAGACTGATAAATCACAGAAGCCTACATATCGGCCGAGATTACCTTACCGCAGATTTATCGCTGTTGGTGTATTTGTCAGCCAATAAGAAAGAAAGAAATTGCTGTTCAGAAATGCCAAACTAAGTTTGAGGTACTAGGTACTGGGTGACTGTCCAGCTCAGTATCTATCTTGGTCACAAAAACATAAAAAACACAGTCAACCGATATGTCATGATCAGATTTTTTAAACTCATCGGTATAGGCCCCAAAAATCCAATATCAGTCGGCTATAGTTTTTAATGCTACATGGATTTTAAAAAGAAACCCAGGCAAAACCAAAAAATATCTAACTCAACATAGTTAATGAGAGTTCTGAAACTATAATGAGGCAGTATAAGAAAAATGCCACCAGGAAATTAATTGTTAAGGGACATGAAGCCCAACTGTGTTTGGCAAAGCAGACGGAATGCATACTGAGTAGCTAAAAGAGTGGCCATTCAGCATAAAGAAACCTGTTGTTACATGATGAGGAACACTGGAATGACTGTGTTTAAGACATTACATTTGTGCAATTTAGATAACTATTTAATAAGGACCTGTCAGTCATATTATAATCATGTTTTTTTTTTCCTGGTGTGCATATAAATGTGGTCAGATTAGCTGGAGCCACAGGGATGGCAGAGAGAGGAAAAAGCATTTAAAGATGGTTGGATCCATTTGATGACATTGTGACCACCACACACACACACACACACACACACACACACACACACACACACTTATGCACACAAACACATACACATGCACTCCTGTGACCTCTCTTGCTGACAGATAACAGGCCTGAGGGTTTAGGGGTGCTTTCGGTGAGGGGGACGCTTACTGCACAAACCCCCAGTAGACACATCAACCCCCCCAAGCATTGAGGCTGGTATATACCTGGGCAGTGCCCAATAGTCGTGTGTATGTTTGTGTGCGTGTGGCAAGTGAGGGGGGGTGTTGGAGGGACACAGCAGGACAAGGAGGACAGGGAGGCGGAGGAGGTGACAGAGAGTGTCTCTGGCAGCCCGACTGCTGGCCTCTGGATACTCTACTTCTACTCTGGGCCGCCAGCCCTTCTCACTGATGCACTAATGAAAGACAAGACAGAGCTGGACGGAAAACACAAGCAGACACACACACTCATACACATATTACAGAGAGAAACGGGAGAAAGACTCAGTTGCTCAAAAAAGGTCACTTTATAGCATGTGACTCAAAGGGCTAAGGCGGATCGTGACGATATGCGCCTGGACGGGTGACAGCGATGTCATGCATCTGCTCTGGGGCTGTTGTCTTTGACCCCTGGCTCCATACAGCCCCACTTGACCTTAGAGACACAACTGAAAATGGGCAAATAATGCGGATGTTCGGTAATGACCATTTCCAAAGCAGCTGGTGGGGTAATTATTCTGTCTCATCTCTCTCTTTGCCTCTTATGTTCTCTCTCTCTCTGTTTTGCCTCCCTCCATTCGCATCTGAGCGAGCCTCTCGTCAGGCAGAGCCGTGACCTAAACAGTTTGTGACAGCTTTCTGGGAGAGTGGAGCTGGAGACTAGGCATGCCTCGCAGACCTGAGAGTAGCAAAGGTTCTCTCACGTCTTTCACAGTAAANAAAAAAAACACACACACACACACACACACTCCTTTTGCATCTAAAAACCCAAGCACATATGGACACACATGCACAGACACACACGCTGCCCCAGATACAGCCTTTTATCATATCTCACAAACACGCGAGCACACATGTGTGCACACATTTAATGGATGGCCTCTTCATTATTCAAAACCTTGTCAGAATCGTGCAGTATATGTGTCTGTCAATCACTTTCTGCCAGATGGCGACATAGTGTATTCATATGTTAAGTGTGGATCTACGTGACTGTGGGTGTCTTTTCCTGGTTTAGCCTGTCAAGTTTAGCCAATTCTACTCCTAACAGCTCAAAACAAGATGCTCAGTCACTGGGAAACATTTCTCTTCAACTCCTGACATTTGGCATTTTCTCCCAAGCAAGGATCCTCTGGGCATTTTGTATGTGAGCTGATGATGAGCGATGACTCAAGACTTTCTCCAAGACGATGGTATTACAAAGACTTAAACTAACAAAAAACACAATTTGAATTGTGTTACTACAAATTTTAACAAATACATATGTCAGTCAGTCAAAACATTGAAGAGAAATTGCTCCCTACCTGTGGGATCAAGTAGGGCATTGGCCGCACCCCAGCGGTGGTAGAGGGCAGCCAGTTCATGGGGGCTGTAGTTTTTGAGGAAGCCGAGGATGTCAGTTGGCACCTCCGTAGTCTCTGCGATTGGCTCCTGCTTCACATCTCCACGAGCCTCTGAAGGCAAAGAAGAAGAGGAAGACGAGGAATTCTGCAGAGTGCCTCCATATGCCTGGGAGGCTCCATAGTTGTGTCCTGCTGTGGAGCTATGGGTGATGGTGCTGGGCCTCGTAGTGTTAGCCCGGCCCTGGCTGTGGGAGTTGGGAAGCGGCTGATGAGGGGAACCCCTAGCTCGGCTGTACTCTGCAAGGCCATGTTTGCTGGACAGCATGAAGCCCAGGCCCTCTTGAGGCATCAAATAGCGGTCAGCAATCCTGGCTGCTGAGGCAGAGCTGGGGCTCGGGGCTGAGGAACGTGAGAGGGTGCCAGTGCTCTTCTCCAAGGAGCTGGAGGACGGCAATGAGCCTCCCCGAGGGTAAATATCCACTTTGGGTCTGAAGCGAGACTGATGACTCTGGTCCTCTGTGTGTCTGACACTGCTGCTGGTGCTGCTGCTCGGCCGGACGGGGACTCTCCCAGCTTGGGTGCCTGAGGTGGATGAGGAGCCCCTGGAGATCGAGGAGGAGGGGGTAGAAGAGGAGGATGATGGCGTGGCAGCCTGACTGGCTGGCCTGCTCTTCTTTAGAACCTCGCTGGAGTGGCTAGGGGGCCGGGTACGTTGGGCACGCATGAGTGGAAGCAGTGGTGGACACTCCTTTCCCTCAAGGACTGGCGGGGGACCGGTGCGTCTCCTGGAGGATAATAAGTTGTCCCTGGAGCCCTTGGAGCTATTTTTCAGGGCCCATTTAGGAGCAAGATTGGAGCTACTGCTATTGATACGGTGAGCCACAGTCTGGTGCATCCAGAGCACCTCGGGGTAGCGGGTGGAGTGTGAGCAGAAGGAGCACTTGTGGCTTGGGAGGCCCTTCCTGTCCTGATTCAGGGAGGCTATGCCCCTGCAGCCTTCAGCCCTCACACATAGATCCACAGGGGTCGTGCTGGGATCGAGCAGGGAGGATCGAGCTGAAACGTAAGCAGGAAGGGATGCTGAGTTGTTCTGAAGAAGAGCTTTCTTCAGCTTGGGATAACCACTGGGGGTGCCTCTGTCCGAGCTGGAGCTGGGGCTGGGAATGGGGCTGGGTCTATCTTCGGGAGCAGCCGGGTGTTGGGCACGAACATGAGTCAAATAGGTCTTCAACTCTGTGGTGACAAAGTCACAAAGGCTGCAGATGTAAGGCTTCTCATCTGTAGGGAAAAGGAATGACAACATAAAGGTCAGTGACTGCAAGGGAAATCATCTGGATTACACTCTCCTCTACTACCAACTATAAGTCAGAGCTCATTAGGTCAGTTCACTGTGCCAGTCATATCGTTCCATCCAGATGTAGTTTTGGTGAACAGCCACCAGGCTACAGTATTGGTCAGTATTCCCATATCTCCTCTTTTCATTTTACATGTGAACGTATTCTGAGATAAAACTTACTTCTACTATTACAAGGACAATAAACTTATCAACACAAGAATAAACAATGAATATTTATGTCATATAATCATCTGATATTGTTTCAAGGATTTGATATTTGTTCAAGGATACACAGTGACCCTGTAATAGACAGTACTTGTATGAAGGTTATCATGTTCAGATGCTTTTGAGATGAATTGTGTCAGGGAGGTGTTGACTCATCTCTATAGTAATTGTTGGGATATATTGTGGTCCATGTGGTGTGAAACAATTACACCATAATATCAAATGTCACCATAGAGTAAAATAAAAAACCTTTTGACATATAAAACAAATAAATATTATAAAGTTTATAAAGCTGGCTTATTTGTTGTATGGCTCTTGTACTGGAATTGCATTGGATTCCACGTGTTCACTGTATTGACTCAATATTGCTGATTCCTGAGGTGCAGCTCTATATATTCCCCACTAGATGGCGTTTGTGACCTGTCTTTCTTAACAAGTGAATTATACTGTTGTCACTGGAAAACTTTATATCTCCCAGAGTGTTCAATTCCAGGAATTAGGAAATAAGAATATAAATAAAAATAGGAATTAAGGTAGTAGAAGTAGTTGTATTCACAGGGGATGTAAAAGGTTATTAAACAAAAAGTCATGTGAAAATCCTCAAGATGGAATTCAGAGGTTTTGAACATAAAAATATAAAATGAGACTGAGGCCGGCTCATAGAGTATTATATCATCTTACACGCACGTACATGCACTCACTACAGTCTCCTGTGATCCAACAGATCAGATTCTGTAAGTAGCACATAATGGTACTCTCCACTACCCCTCCTCTTTTTCACAATAACACCAGTAACCTGCCATCTGTTTTTCATTTGGCTTCCTGTTGGCAACACTAGCCAACACACACAGCTCAGACTCTGCCAAGGTGAAGCCCCAGGGCTGGGCAGTTTAGTAGGGAGGGTGGATAGACTGATGTGTCCTGTTCATCAGGTTGATATTGGTCTTTTATTTATCAGTTATTGACCAGTCAGAGGGACAGGAATTGAAGTAAATAATCGAATATCCTGATTGCAATAGCTTTGCACCCAAAATATTCTTATTACCCTTCCAGTAAGTATCAGCCCCATCCTGATTTAGACTCACACATGTACACACACACAAAAAAAACACACTCTAACACAAACCCTGCCCAGCAGGAGTGAAAGAGTAAAGCAATTAAGTATGCCATTGTGCTGACGGTCTGTCACTGCGGTAACTCTTGTCTTGTAAAGGGTGGAGCAAACAACATACAGTATGTATCGTGGAAACAAACACAGCAACCATCTAAACTATCCATGAAGCCACGTTATTGAAACCTAGAAAAGTAACAACAATTTCACACTTCTACAGAGCTGTTCAAAAGAATGCAGATGTCAGCTCTCACCAAGAGTGAAACTGAACTGAAAAATGTAGATGTGTATCTAGGGGGGCAAGGCTTCAATAACCACAGCTGTGTGAATATGTTTTCCTCACTATACCTGCACAGCAGTTACCACCAAGGAAAATGTTACCAATCTATAACTAATTGTAACTGATTTGTCTAAAAGCCTATCATGTTGGTGTGTACACTGTCGCTCCTCATTTGCATTCCCAAAAAGTAGCTAAATGGCTGTAAGGGACACCAGAGTGTTTGCGACTAGAGTGTCCTCTGAGTGTCTCTTTCCCCATTGCCTGCATCCCTCTCCATCGGGAGGTGACTCTATAAATAACCAATCCCTCAGACATCAGGCAGCCTGGCTGGCTCAATGGTAAGAAGAGCGGATGAGAGACAGTGGAAGTGTCACAGGAGGTAACCTTAGAGATTAGGAAAGAGTCAGAGGGGACAGGGAGGAAAGGTGTTGAGAAAAAAGATGGACGGATGGACAGACGCCTTTACATCTTGACAAGAGTATTCTTTTGGTAAACGTTGAATTCCTGTACATTTTTATATAAGTTGGCTTTGTAACAAATATTAATACATTTCATCAAATATCAAAATGCGTCAACAGATTCTATCACATTTTACCATGTCTCTTAATATTGCAGGTTTTGTATCTGATATGATAGATAAGTTTTTATACAGTGTATACTGTATATTCAGCTAAAAAGATCCTGTATCCCAAATGCAATTCCTGAAACCCGACACCAGGATGCCAGTGGTTTGGGAGAGAGTGAATACCATACAGTACATTTATTCATTTTGCCATAAAGGAAATTAACCACACCTTTAACTGCTAGAGTACATGACTGTTATGGTGTTTCATAACTAATAATTGGTTGTTATACAATAAACAACATCAGTGAAGAGTAAAGGGAAACATGCAGACAGACATTCATGGCAAGGACATACAAAGGAGAGCAAAAAAACATATTCACACACAGATAAGGGGGGTGAGGGGAGTTTCCTGAGACAGGAAGACCTGAAATAGCACACAGCTCGATCAGGCCTGAAGAAATGTTGCTGCTATTTTTGAATGCCTGTACTAACAGGGAGAAATGGAAGCAATCACTACAATGCATAGCTATCCACTATCTTAACCTGTACAAACAGTGTTTTCAGTGAGTTTCAAAGTTAAAAGACAAAAGCCAGAGAGCTCTGAAGCGCTTCACACACAGGAACCCTTCCTTTAGCATATTTCAGCCATGATTATGGGTGTTTTGCCCTTGCATGGGTAGGTTTTCTTTTTTTGCTCTGCAGTGTTTATTGGTTGTGGAGGTGAAAAAATGATAGGCATTCCAAAAATGCCCTCTCCTCTACTGACATGCCACTGAAAGGCACAAAGTTTCACTTAACTGTTAGCTTTATTGCTTTGTGATACAAAGTAATTGCACTGTTGTAAACAGAATTTTCAGTGGCAGTTAAAGTTTATTGACCATATTTGATAGCATTTTTGTGCAGCACTCTATAAAAGAGCTGAAGTCGGATGTCATTTTGACATTCTGCCACACGGTGGCTCCAGTTCCCACTCCATGGAGACTGAGGAGCTGAGGAGCTACACCTACACAAAGCACATTTCATCAACAGATGTTTACTACAGAGTGACAGAGTCAGAGGCCTCAAGTGGGAGGCTTGAAAAGGGCTACAGTCATTTCTGCCACTAAAAATCCTGCAGGGTGTGTTTCTATTAGTGAACTTGTGTGTGTACCATTCATTTACTTATATGGCAGTTACATTTTCCTATTGTTTATTCTAGAAGAGTTGAGTCAGTATCTTATAAAGACTAACAGAATAGAATAGAATAGTAGTAGAATAATATAATACTGACTTGGGAATTGAATTGAAGGTAAGTTCTTCACTGCCCTTACATTGTTCCTTTGATTATAGATGATCATTTAAAATTAGTACAAGGAAAAAAACAGGATAAAACCTATAGAAAGTTTTTTTACTAACCTGCAATCTCTCCAGAATTTGCGGTACCCATCTCTGAGGCCTGGTTTCCAAGGGTGGAGGCTGGTGGAGAGTCTCCATACCCTGGGGTGCTGGGCCGGCTAGGGGAGCCTGACTCCGGATCACTGGTGGAGCCCCATCGGTCGTCTCTTGCAGTTCTTTCCTTGTCTCCCACAGATGCCCTACCTCCATCCTTCCTGTGGACCCGCTGGTGGACAATCATCTGGTGACGACTGCGAAACACCTTCCCGCACTCAAAGCACTCGTTGGACTTGGAGGAGGCTTGCGACTGAGATGGTCGCCGTCGGTCCTGGCGAGACGAAGGCCGGTACTCGGAGTCGCTGAGGCTCTCTGGCGTCCTGTCCCCTGAAGAAGCATGGCTTCCCAAACCAGAGCTGCTGCGTCGCCCTGAGCTGCGCTTCTCTTGACCTTGCAGGACATAACGGCTGCTCTCCTTCTCAAAAACCACAGCGGCTCCGGCGAGGGCCTCCTCCCCCATACTTCCTCCCCCATAGGAGGCCTTGTAACTTGGCTCCACTGGCTCCACAACCCTTCCTTTAGTAGCTAATTGCCAGGCCTGGTAGCTGCAAACTGGGTCTAGCTCTGGGATTCTTTGACCTAGCATCTTCTTCTCACTCTCCTCCTTTTCATCCAGGGTCTTTTCCTCAACAGGCTGGAGGTTTAAGAAGTCAAGGTAACGTCTCTTAGCAGCTGGTGAGTCCTCATCATCACTGAGTCTGCACTGGCTCTGGGATTTCCTGCCAAAGCTGAGACTGTGGACTTTTTCATGGGCCCTCAGGCTCTCTCTGGTGTGGAACAAGTTCCCACATTTGGAACACATTTGATAGATAGATGTAACAGAGCCAGTGACAATATCAGGATCCTGGGCTACGTCGTTGATGGTGGCCGGATGCTCAGCTGAATCTGCTTTTGACCGTGACCGGGATTTGGTGTTGTGTGTTTTCATGTGAGATTTGAGAAACCAAGCTTCACGGAACCGTCGTCCACAAATACGACAGCAGTGGTCCAGGATACCTGCGTGTTTCTTCATGTGTGACTTCAGAAACCAGGCCTGGGTAAAGACCTGGCCACAGGTCTCACAGGGAAAAGTCCCATCACTCTGGGGTTGGAGGACATCAGGTTCAACCACGGCCTCTTCCTTAACTGTGGTCTCCTCCTCTGTGTCTGCTGTTATGTGAACCTTTTCAATGTGGCTGAGGAGCTGGTCTTCTCGCAGGGCCTCGTAGCCACACAGACGGCAACAGTAAGGCCTCTGGTCGGTAACAGACTTCTCTCTTTTCATGTTCCTCCCAGGCACTTTCCTCCGACTCTCCTCACCACTATCCCCATTGATCATCCGGTTACAGGCTGAGCTGCTCTTAGTTGGACTCGTACCTCCGTCGAGACCCTCTGAAACACTCATCTCCTCCTCCTCAGCCCCACCCTCTTCATCTTCATTGGAGTGGTGGCTAGAGAGCGTGCCCAGTTTGTGGCTGCGGATGTGAACTTTGAGGTTGCCCTTCTGAGAGGCCCTGTGGTCACAGTAGGGGCATTTGTAAGGGCGTGCACCCGTGTGGCGTCTCATATGCTGAGACAAAGAGCTGAGGAACGGGAAGCTGCGTCCGCAGATGTTGCAGTTGTAAGCCCCGGGGATTTTGTCATCCTCACCCTCAACCTCGTTTCCAGGGTTGACCTTGTCTACAACCAGCTTCTCCTTCTGACGTCCCGCCTGGGTCTCCATCACCTCCACACCGTCTCTATGATTCATTGTACGAACTAAACTACCCTGTCTACCTGGCCGTTCACAAGCTCAATAAAACTTGAAACTACTGCTATCTGCAGTTGCACATCTAGGGATGTCTAGCGTGCCTTTGTTGGTCAGTTAAAATGCTATCTGCCTTCAATCATCCAGAGATCAAGCTGCTTACACAGCAGCTCATTTAGCACCCTCCACTTACTGGATGCAACACCATCTATCCATCTTCATCTAGTCAATGAATCAGTGGCTCAAACTATCTGCGTGCCACTGGCACCATAGAAAGCAATGTCTGTAGCTTTATCATTTATCTAGACACATGTAGTAAAATGTTAAGTCTTTTTTAAGCATATAAATTCTAACTGAGTATTACTGAGAATAAAGTGAAGGTTTTCACACAATTCCAGATCATCACTGCGTCAGTGGAGAGCAGTTCTGAGGGGTCTTTTCATCAAGGTAGTTGATCTTCTTTTTTTCATCTTATTGGCTTCTCTTCATTCTCTTCAGTTTTTAAGCACATTAGCTGCTTCCAGGTCATATAACAGCGCAGTGGGCTCTCTATAGCCTGCACAGCCTGCACGCACTGTATATCATCCACCTGAGAATGAAAGAGAGAGAGAGTTTGAGAGAGACAAAGTGGGGAGGAGGGTGAGACAAGAGACAAAGAACATGTCAGTAAAGCAAAAGTATTTCAAAGGCACTTTCAGTTTTCCATTTGAATACACAGCTAAGCTAGCTACAGTATGTAGGAGGACTGTATGTGTCACAAGGTAGATCTGCATATGTTTGTGCAGTAATGTGGCGATGAATTAAAAAGTAGGTAAACTAAGACCTCGGGTTGGTGATCATCATAAGGCAAACCACCAACAGGAATAAACAAAATCCATGACATCTTTAGAAACAGGCGTGCTTTTCAGGTAAAACACTAACACACAAGCAACTTATGATTAAAAGTGTAAAGTGAAAATGTTTTTTAGATTCACTTTATACAAAATCGATGAGTTGGATGATCAAAATCAAGTATGACACAAGTAGCTACAGTCACATTTACCTTACTTTTCCTTGACAGATTTTTTGCCCTTCTTAAACCCCCAAATCCATTCTACTGAATTTACCTAATACAGATTTTCATCAGCATAAATTGAGTGTAAGTGGGTTATTATCATGTATAAAGACAACTATGTATCTGTGGCACCACTATGCACGTGCGTGTGTGTGTACGTGTTGTGATTGTGCATGAGTCGTGCAGGGCTCGGGGGCTCTGACGCCACACTAGCTGAGTCGACACTTTACACAATCAGGGTGGGGGGTGGTGGGGAGCTGTGTGTGTTCACATCAGCAAGATCAGCAGTGCCACCATATTCCCTCCCCATACTGGCCTCACGCACCCGCCTCAACTGACACTATCACATGACAGGGATCTTAAGTACACAACAGGAAGTGGCTCTTCAGACAGTTTGCTTTGCTCTATTTCTCAAACTGGAGTTGAATGGGGTCGGGGAGAGAGCCAAACAGAAAGAGAAAGAGAGAGTGCGATAAGAAGAGAAAGACAAAGACTTTCTAACAGTGTTGACCAATTTCATACTTCACATATTTTCCTATATTTTCATAATTTACATATTTTTATCAACAGTTTTTGTATTAGTTTGCTCGACTACTGCTGCTTTGAAACCTTAAAATCCTGCTGTAATCTATATGGATACATTCAATTGTATTATGTTATACATATGTCGAACTTGTCAGATGTTTTCACCACACTTCTTTATGATGACCTATTATTATTTCTTGCTGCAAAGTCCAAATCTTCTCACAAGAATCACTAAAGCTTAATCACATCTGTATTCTTTTCTCCCTGTCAGCTCATTGATAACATCATTAAATGGGACCCCTTTCTGTTACAGCTTTGTTGATCAAACTGACACATTTTTTACTGGAGTATTAATTTCAGCAGATGCTAGAGCCCGAAAGTGTGGACTACATGAAATGTGACTGACAGCATTATTACAGGCTATTATATAAAGTGCCAGAGCCCATAAGCTGAGTTACTGCCAGGCTCTAATTATAAGTGGATAATTGATCATAATCATAAGAGGATAAGGTGGTGGAGGAGGGAAGTTAGCACAAGAACAATCATATGTCTTAAACTCTCGAACTGAAAATGACTACCCTGCGCCAGAGCCACCTATCTATCTACAATGATTTATGCTATTGAAATCAGCGCGGCCTCAATGGTTCACCATGCTTCCTCCCGGAGTGCTTAGTAAGCTAAGGCTCCCAGCTAACAAGTACAGTACTGTTCCAGCCAGAAGTGCAGCTGTGGCTGACATTATTTTAAAACAAAGTGTATTTTCAGATCCAGATCTTTTACAGTCTATTTCTGCTTTCATTTGAAAACTCTTAACCTTTTACATTTTTAGCCATGCTAGCGGCGTGGCTCTATAGATGGCAGTGACGTTCTGTCGCTCAGTTGGTCCACCACTTTGGTCCAGACTGAAATCAACAAGTGCTTGATGGACAAGCATAAAGTTTTCTACATGTGTTCATGTTTCCCACAGGTTGAATCCTGATGACTTTGGTGATCCCTGACTTATCCTGTAGTGCCACTACGAGATTCACATTTGTGGTTTTGAATGAAATTTCTCAACAACTATTGGATGGATTGCCCTGAAATTTGGTACAGACATTAATGCCCCCCTCAGGATGAATTGTAATTGGTGATCTCCTGACTTTTCATCTAGTACCACCATCAGGTCAAAATTCAAACTTGTCCAATACTTTGGTTTTTGACTAAATACTTAACTAAAAACATTCCCATCAGCTTCAGCTGTACTTTATGTTTGGTGTTAATTATTAAATGTTAGCACGCTAACACACAAAACAAAGGTGAACATGGTAAACAATATGCCCACTAAACATTAGAAAGTTAGCATTGTCATTGTGAGTATTTTAGCATGCTGACTTTAACATCTAGCTCAAAGCATCGTATTAGAATTTGTATTGCATGTAGGAGAATTAGTACTGTAATTGTGTGATCTGTGTGCCCTGTGCAATCACATGAAACAGCAGTTTTCAGTTTTAATTATCTTAACACCATGACTGATCTTGATTCTTTGAGTTATATAGTATTCATTATATTCAAACAGGTACAGTGTTTGATAGGACTAATTTATGTGCCTCAGTTACATATGACATAAAGTATAAAAACCTCAAATCTGATCGAGTGAATCCCATGAAGAGCAAATTTCATGAACTTATGATCTTAGGTTTTACTGGAAATAATAAAGATAAAGAAAGAGTCATAAACTTGACACACCAATTAAATGAGGAACCAGGTTGAGGGAATTACATCCAACACATGACATGACAGACAATCATTTGATGATGGACATAAACCAGCAAAATAAGGAAAACAAAGCCATCCAATCTATCCTTTTCCCCTCCATCTGTTCCATCTGCTCTCTGTCTCCACATCCTAATGTTACTCATTAATACTTGGTAGTTTCTTCCAGTTCTGGCGCTAAAAACAGAGGATAATGATCTTATTTCCTATTAAATGCTCTTGCCAATTGGGGGTCAAGAGGGCTGGGGGGGTTGAGACTATTCAACAGTAAGCCTGTCATCCACCAGACAGTCGCATGTGCAAATTGAAATGTAATGAGATTAGCCACCAGAAAGGAAACAATACAGGCTCCTTGCCATACAGGCAAAGGGGGAAAAAATTACAAATTGGCTTAAGGAGGGAGAAATTGTCCAGGAGAGACAGATGAGATTACCAATCATCGAAGTCATCAAAAAGGGAAGAGGCATGATAGCTCTGGTAAAGGCCATCATGGAACAATAACTAGATACAGTGTCCTCATGAAGCTAGCAAGAACAGTCCACTTTGTAAATCGTGACTGTCACTGACATCCTCCAGCTAATTAACCTGTCACACACAGACACACACACAAGGATCAACGAGACTGCAGATAGCTGAAACTGGAGCTGGAATCTTTTTTTTCTTGCAGGAAAATGATCACCTTTAAATACTTCACACTAGTCTAACCCTAGTCATTGGTCTGATATTAGACATATGCCATTAATGGACATTAAAGCTGCCCTACATGAGTCACTAGGAGTGAGTGGAGGCCTACACTCAGCTGATAATGACTGCTGTGTTAAACAAAAACAAACTGTTCTTTTTTTTTTTTTTCCCTTGCATGCTCAACCTCTGCTGTTCTGCTTTCTGAACGCTGAACTGTAGCAGCTGAGGTCCGGCAAGAAGAGGAAATCCACTCTTATTTTCCCATCCATACACAACCCTTTCAGAGCAGCCTGGCTATTTCTGTTCCTGAGACTCCTGAGGTTCACATCTGGAGTGAATCTTGAAACAAACAGTGTCAAACTGCGCAATCGGGCCAGCAGAGAACCTGCGTACAGCTGTGAGGTTTTCTGTTTTGTCTTTGTTTTCACACATTAGTACTGTCACAAAGCCATCATTCTAACTTAATAAGTTTAATATCAATACTACCATGATACCGTGAAGAGCACCAAAATCAACCAAGCAGTAAAATAACTAGGCCAGTTCTGTAGAAACTTTTGATGTTTATTAGCGGTCTTTCTGACTCTCTAAGTGAAACAACTCAATACCTGTTGACAAGTTTGGGAAAGAATCCAATTCTTGACTTTTTCTGTGCCAGTCATTATAGCAATCTGCTCAGCTGCCCCCTCTAGAGGCCAGAAATTCAGCTTGCAGAACACATTTGATGCAATAATATGAAAAAAAAGTATTCAAACTTGGTTACAAAATAGAACTACTGCAGTCTACTATTTAAAGAGCATTGTATTTTCACAAAGAGTCATGCAAAGGTTAAGCAGAAGGTGCCAAGCCTCACTGTTTAGCTCCTCTGTGATAGAAAACACTGTCATCCAGCCAGGAAACACCTTCATCATCGCAATCATCTCAGAGGCAGCCATGACACAAATCTCCTGCACCCAGGGGTGCGGAGATTGGCTTTCATAACACACTGACTCACTCACACTGTCACCTTATCACTGATAATGACTGTAGGTCGTTCTCGTGTGGGACATCCTTCAGCCGTGATGGGATCTGGTTCCCTCCCACACAGCAGCACAGAGACGAGCATTTGAGGTTAAGAAAAAACACAGCGGGGAAAAATAAAGAGTAGACCTCTTGTTTAAATGTACACACACACACACACACACACACACACACAGTCACGCATACATGCAGGGGAACTGAGGAATCAAGAAGCAAAACAGAGGGGGCTTTTAATGTTGTCCACACACATCTTTTGAAAGTCTATATGTGCACACTGTGGGCTTTTAACACTGTTTCATACAGGCAGCATTGAGAGCTTAACGACCCATACAGAGAGCTGCTCACACACACACACACACACACACACTCACACACTCACACACACATACACTGCTTCACAGAGCATAACATACAGAGAGCACTTTACAAAAAACCTTGCTATCCTCTGTACAGTTGCTCATAAAGTGGAGACATTCAGTGCTCAGAGTGGGACAGAGGGGATGGTATGGAGCCTTAAACACACATACACATAAACACACACACAGTACCGAGCCAGTGTATTCTCAGACCAATCAATAATCCATTATGAACAAACTGCTCTTCACCTCACACCCTGCTCCAAATCGGCAGACAAAGAGGTCTGCTGCAAGCTCCACGATGAAGAGTGAGAGGGGTAAAGCACAGCTGGATGCACACACACGCACACACACATACAGGCTGTTTGCAAAACACACACACTGGAGCTTTAGGACATTTTAGGGTGACAAATGTGTCAGCTGTGGAACAAAAAAGAAGCTTTTTGCAAACTTTGTGGTTGACAGACAAGGTTCTGCTTCAACTGCTGTTAAGTACTGTAGATTCAGTTACATCCCATATATCGAAAACAGTTGGAACAGCGGAAAACACACATAGAAAAGCTCTTTTCGTCTTCTTTTCACTGTATGAAAACCATAAGTAACACTACAAAACGGACACTTTCAAAAATATTGTACATTTATTTATGTAAATTAAATACTTTAAAATACTTTAACTTAGCTTGTTTTTTGTGAAGAATTTTGCAGTGTATGCTATTCCTACATTGTTAAAATGTGTGTGCTCATTTCAGGATTGACTTACATTACATCCACATCTGGCCATATATGCATTTGTGTGTGTATGCAAGCTGGATGGGACAATCCTTCAGAGGTTAAATGCAGATGGATGTGGTGCAGCTGTGTGTTTAAGTCAGTTTTGGTCCAGTTCTGACTCCAGATTGTGTCCAAAAGTGAATTTAGTTCGACCGGACTGGCAGCTCATTAAGTTTGACTCAATTTGGACTCTTCTTTCACTCTATTTTGACTCAATTTAAACTCCAGTTTGTCTCAGGTATGACTGATTTTTGTGTAGTTTGGGTAGAATAACTGTATAAATGTATACAACATGTATAAACATGGTACACACACATCACAGGATCTGATCATGTACCTGCACAATGCAGGTATCCCAATCGTGAGTAAACTTGTCATAGTTTGACTGAGGTTTGGTAGCTTGGCTCTAGTTTGACGTGACTCCTGTCTAGTTCAATTCCAAATTGACTCCATTTAGGTATTTTGTAGGACTAGTTTAGGTTTGATCTACAACCAGAGTGGATGCAGTTTGGACTGAGTTATGTTATAGTTTTGGTCTAGTTTCCCTCTTGTCGGGGTCTGTCTCTGGTCTGTCAGAGCAGGTCATGCTCATAAGCAGGAAGAGCAGTGGGGGGCTTTGTGGTATTGTTGGGGTCTCCAATTCCCATCCTATCCCTAGTTCCATCCCTGCCCCCCCCATCTCTTAAACCCAGCCAGAACAATAGAGGGGGTCCACGCAGTCTGTCCCTTCTCAAACCCCCCCTCTGATAAATAGGCTGAGAGGGGATCCTGCCTGCCTACTCTATTTGCGTGAGAAGGGCTTTTGGATAGAAAAGAGTCCACTGGGTCTGTGTGTGTATGTGTGTGTGTGTGTGTGTGTGTGTGTGTGTGTGTGTGTGTGTAGGAAGTGGCAGGTGTTTGGGTCAATACTGTCATGTCACATTTTGGTGACCGGTCCATGCTAGTGGGATTATTGGACGGGTCAGGAGGAGAAGGGGATGGTTCTCAGCCCTATACAGTACACTACAGAGTACATTACACAGCAACAAAACACTCTGGAGTAAATGATCTAAATTTGACAGAAACAGCTGCTTGTTTACAATGATTTGTTTTCAGTATGATTGGTATTCACCTGTAACTTGCTCTTTGACTGTTGCACCATGTGACTTACTACTATTTGGGTTTTCTTGACTTTTTTGGGGGGATTTTTCACCAATATACCAAAATGAGTTTAAAAAAACACACACTCTGTCACCATTTCCAGAACTTAACTGTGCATTTATCTATTGGTAGCAAAAAGTGTTGTTGTTCACTCGTTAAAATTATATTACTGATCAACATGGAGTGATACCTGCTGCTATAATTTAGCTCTGTTTAAAGCCAACAAGAGCTGCCTGCTCTCATGGGCCCAACCATCTTCAGCTCCTCCGGGACTCAGTGTGCATGTGTGTATGAATGTGTGTGTGTGCGCATGCTTCCCTCCCCCCTCCTTCTCAAACTCTGCCTGTTTTTCTCACACCGCTCGTTAACCCCTGGGTGCTCCTGCCCATAGAGCCCCCCCTCCTCCTGCACCACAGCAGCATTCCTCACACACACATAAACACACACTGAGATCTACTGTCACGGTGCAACGCAGACTAAACTATCATTACATGATCTAAACTACCTTAAGAATTCACAAACAATAGATACGCTTACTGCATAAACTCTTCTTGTGCAAGATTGCTGGATTTAATCATTCATCCCAAAACCCAACTTTAACCCTGACCTAGACCTTAATCTAACCATAAATCTAAATCCAAATCTTAATCCTAGACTGCTAGAGTAGATGTAAGGATGATCAAAATGTGCTTATGTAACAGGATCTTGCTCATTTTCCTTAGAAGGATAGACATTTAAGAACACTCGTGTTCTGCACACAAAAACAAACAAGTCATTTAGAAAGTTACAACCGTGCTTGATCAAATATAAGATGTTTCTGTGCAGATCCATGCAAATGGCTGCAAAACCAGTTCCCTTCAACGCGTTCCCTCACATTGAAATTAAATGCACATAGAGGCAGTACTGGCCAGAGAGGGATGGAGCAGAAACAGACCAGGAGCAAAACGAGCATTCCTGCAACTTGTTGGTGTAATAGCGGCAAAAGCAGGAGAGGCACTCGTGGTAATAGTGTTCGATTTAAATCTAAATTGAAAGTCCTCCATTCCTTTTCACTCCATGCCCAACTGTCCACTCTTCTCACAGCTCTCCCTGCCTTCTCCCTCCTCTTCCTCTGCGCTCCTCCATCTGTCTGCAGCCCCGAACAACCTCTGCAACTGAACCTAAATCAGTCTCTCTGAAGTGTAATTAGACCAGCGACCTCAAAGCTGGCCACCAGTCTCTCACACTGTCACACTTTCTGATATAACCGTTTCATTCTGCTGCTCGCTGCGGCGAGATGGCCCAGCGGTTAGTGAGTTTACACACACGCACACATACACAAACAACATGGTGGAAGGGATTTGATCCAATGTTGCAGTATTACCTGCCAAAGTGTTCTTCAGCAAGACAGAGGGTACATTTCAAACTAATCATCCTGTTATGTACAAATGTGCATCTTTGGTCTACTGTAAATGGTCAAGACAGCAGCTCATTAATAAGACAACAGCCGAGAGTTTCATTTTGTAATTTGGCTGACTCACAAAATTAACATTAATAAGCTACAGCTGATAAAAGCCAGACAGTTGTCATTTCACACAGCAAGTCTGATGTGAGAACCCTTCATACTATACTCACTGCACCAGCTGGCTACCAGAAGGAAAAAAAGAGAATTTCAACCTTTTACAGGGTTTACAGGAAACTGACTTGTCAGTCACCCCAAGAACGCTGACACCAAAATCAATCAATAAAAAATTCAGCTTCAGAGCTGTTCCATGCTAAGTTACATGCTATTCATCAGAGTATTCAAAATGTGTTAGTACGGAGCTGTCAGGCCAATGTTGGGCAGGAGAACCTAAAAGGATTTTGGTGTTTGTCATCTCATTTCTTATTAGCTAAATTGACCATCAATGCATGCTTTTAGGAACAAAAGTCCACATTAAGGTGTTGCATTAGCTTTTTTCTGTGCATGAACACAGTACGTCTATCTGAATTTTCTTTGACTACTCATTTACTTGGTTATTTGTTTTTGCTGCTTGCTGTGTGCCCTGTTTTCAAACCCGTCTTTACCTTGAGGCAACATCTGAAGAATGCATCCTGTAAGAGTTGTCAAGAGGAGATATGAGAACACAACAGGGCAACAGATCTGCCTTTGACTCTTCCTTACCGCCTGCACACACACACACACACACACACACACACAAACTGGCGGGCAGGATGGGAGGGTTTCCACAGAAATCTCCTGATGGCTCTACTACAGAGAGAATGTGTGGGCTCCAACAGGCAGTTGTTGTTGGTTGCGAGGTGGTTCACACACTGCTCTAAAGTACAAACACACACGCCAAC
>NTHP01000626.1:62145-74802 GCA_003416845.1 Oplegnathus fasciatus
AAAAAAAAAAAGGAAAAAGAAAACACATACACGATATAAAGAAGCACAACTCCAAACAAAGTAACCTGTGGGTAAAATCCAATTTCATCCCCTGGAAAAAGTGTTATTGTGCACAGCACACTGTACTGAACCCTCTCTGCGTGTGCATGTGTGTGATACCACAGAAAATAAAAAGCTGTGCCATATCGATTGACTATAAATTACTATATAGAATTATCATAGAAACATTATAGGAAAATGATTGTGATACCCAATGAGATAAAACTACCATAGAACATGATATGGTCACTAAAATGTTACTGTTGGGTTACACGCCTAACTCAACTGAATCACTACTGACATTTCCATTAATATTATAGTGATAATAGTGCAGTATAGTGCTGGGTAATATGGTGGAAATAATATAAGTAAGACAATTTTTTCCCAATATTGATATGTATCATGATATAGTATAAATATACAACACAGACAAAACTCTACATAAAACAAGAACTTCAATTACTAGCCTATTTTTGTTTTTCATTACTATTTGGTTTGAATAATTACATTCATAAACACCCTAATCTCACTACTGAGCACTACATAGAAAATACAAGTCTAACTGTGTGTTCAGAGAGAAGGCAAAGCATATTTTAAAGGTGGCACGATTTCATAGAAAGTCAACTGAAAGACGCGAGTAGACCTGGATTATTCGCCCAACAAATGTGCTCGTATCGCTGGGCTTTATGAATAAGACTGCAAACATACTATAAACATACAGACATGTGAAGAAAAAGAAGAGAAGAGAAATAACAGAAAGAACTTGAGTTTCTGATGAGTTCTGAGGTGAGTCAGGCTGAGCTGACCACAAACACACAGGCACCCTCCCACACACACACACGGTTAGTGCGTCCGTTTGTAGCTAGCTAGGGCAAATAAACATAAACGGTCAAATTTGCTTGAATGACGTGAGGCAAAAATAATGAAAAACATAACCTCCTGTATAACTACAACATGAGAAATGAGATATAACGTGTTAATTAGTGAGCTTTAAAGGGTTTGGTAGGTGGATTTTGTTACCTTTGGACAGGCAGCTAGCAGTTTCCCCCTGTTTCCAGTCTTTATGCTAAGCTAAGCTAACAGGCTGCTGGTGACAACTTCATATTTACCGTACAGGCATGAGAGTGGTAGCAATCTTTTCATCTAACTCTCAGCAAGAAAGCAGTGCATTTCCGAAAATGTCAAACTATTCCATTACAAGACAACAAAACAAGCTTTTACCATCCACTGCAATGCGGTGCCCTTAAATTCACTATTATGTCCTGCAGAGATACTTGGAGTCCCCGTGGGAGTATTATAGGAATATGAAAGCGATACAACTGGAAATAAAAAATACCACAAAGTTCAATAAGGTCACCATAAGCTCATTATTGACCATCATAAGTCCCTAAAGGAATATTCTAGGAGTGTTTTTGTTTGTGTATGTGTGTGTGTGTGTGTGTGCGAGTCAGTGTGTGCGTGCTGAAACATCTGCCCAGGATTTCATAGCCAAAAATAATAATAAAAAAAAGAAGCACCACACAGGAACTGGGGCTGCTAGATGAGAAAAACAAACGTTGTTAGCCTTTTATACGGGACACAGAGTTTTTCTAGAGAGCGCACCGAAGCTACATGACACATTTCTTTCATACGCAGGCTGACAGGCATTACCGTGAGTGAGAGCTTATGTGGTTGCGTGGTCGTGATGGATGGCTGTATAAAAAGAGCTGGAGATCCCATCTGGGTCACGTCTTATCAGGCTGACTGATTCACATTGATGAAATCATGCCGGCTTGTTAACCCACCCAGTGGAAAAACTCTAAACTAATACTGAGGAAAACAAGGCAGCGTCTAAGGAGAGAGGGAGAGAGATGCATGTCAAGGAGAGTAGAAAAGGCAGAGCAAATAATGAGAGGGAGGGCAGCAGAGGGAAGATAAGTGGTAAATAGTGATGTAAAGTCACGGCAGGAGATAGATTGGGATAATAAGAGCTGACTGAGAGGGAGAGAGAGAGAGAGGGAGATGTGAGAGATCGAGGCAGACAGGGAGCAAAGAAGAGAGAGAAATGCAGGCCGTGGGCTGCACACTGCAGAAAATGTCCATCATACAGGAGTACTTTTTAGGAATTTGGACTATTGATCACCACTGTCTGATGAGAAGATGAGTGCGAAAAGCAAATCTATCTTTCTGGTTATTAGCTCTGTCTGGTTTTTCTCACTCAACGCTTCTTTAAGGAAGAATGATTGAAACACTCAACACCAGACTACACGGCTTGTTATGACAGATATTCTTTGCAGTGTAACCACAGCACAGGAAATTGGCCAGGATCCACTCTCTCAGCATTCATCCAATAGTCCTACAGAGACAATCTGCTAGTATAGTTACACTCTAACCCCCTCACCCCCCAATCAACCCACACTGCACAGTGCAAATGTAGGTGTGTGTGCACAACAGTAAGCACAGCACGTGTGTGTGTATTCGTCAGGTTTGTGTGTGGTGGGTGGCTGTGTGTGGGAAACGGCAAGTTCTCAAGAAAATTTGACTTACTTTTTCCTCTGTTTTGACAGATGTTTCAGTTTAAAAACACTAAAAGTCAAAGAAACTCAAGACTTGGCAGTTCCAATCTCTGTGCCCAAGTGCTGGTAAAAAAAATAAATAAATAAAAAAAAATCACCCTAATTCCACCAGTGTCTATAATGGCTGAAAACAGCTTTCTCCAGGGTTTGACTGGAAAAGGCAATTTCATGAAAGCAGCTACTAAAAATGGCATCAGCTGCGGTGTAAAATGTTTCCTTGCAAAATATGACAAAGAACAAACACACCTACGTAGATGACATACATAAGTTCATAATAGGAAAATATTAGTTGAATGATGAAGTGAATTACATCCAAGACACGTGATTGAAAATCATGTGCTGAAGGATTTTAAATGCAGCAAAATAAGGGGGGGGGGGAACTTTCCCCCAATTCCTCTGGCTCGTTTTCCCTTCTGGTGCAGGTGGGCTTAAGAAAACCAGATCACAGCACCCTGTCGGTAAACAAGCAGCATTCTTCACCCCGCCTGTTTGCAATAAACTCACCGGCACAACCTGATCTGCACCAGTTGCTTGTGTTTAGACAGTAGTGGATTTACCAGATCGACATCTGGAAGCATGCGGCACCTACCCTGGCATGAATGTCAGGGTGACAACCTGCCTGGTAATGGGCTACATAATGTCAGTGGGATATTAATGGGTACAAATTGCTGTCAAGTGAAAACTTCTAACTTTTTTTTAACTTTCTAAGTTTTTATTTTAAATGACGAAAACTATCCTCTGTATGCTTGGAAACAGTGTATGGTCAGTGTTTGTAAACATGTATATGTGTGGCAGACTACTTTCTTGGTTTAACTTCCTGAAAACACTTTTGGAGACACTGCAGTAGGTTTTCAGTTTGTAAATTAGCTTTAGTCTGGTATAATATACTCAAAGAATGTGTTGTTTTTAATGTTTATTTTTTTAGCCAGGTATTTTCTCCATTCTGTGGTATTACTTGTCCCTTTTGTCCCTTATGCTAGCCTTGTATTTTTCTTTCCTTAAGCTCTTACAGTGCGTTTATGGGGCTACAGTCGTGTACTTTGTTCATCAATAAAGCTTTTGTGAAGCTGAAGAGTTGGACCAGCCGGGGATGCTTTATATTGTCCTTATTATAACATGTACAGTATAGTACCAAGCCTCTGTAGCTGCTCTGTGTACTATTAGACACCAATAATCAATTACTAATGGTCGTTCTGGAACTGACCCTGATATTAAGGACAAACTGTAGTGTAAAATGCTGGCTGGCAGCTGTGCGCATTGCCTCACTCTTCATCAACATCAACTGGCAGGAGATCTGTGCCTGAATTTGAATGCAGTTTGTATATATTTGACAACGATGACTTTCAAATATACACTCTTAACATAAGAAATAGTGTGTGATATGTTTACACTCGTCAATCAGGCCATTCATTAAAAGTAGTAGTAGCAGTTTTCATTGTAGTGTGAGCAGTAATATGAGCAGTAACATATCTAAGAGGTTTTTGCATGTCCAATTAGTTGTAATTTTGTGCTTTTGCGCAAAACATCACAGAATATCAGCTCCACTCTGCTCTCCACTTAATGTTGAACTATTAATCCAGAGGAGCGACCGAGGGTAATACAGGAGAAAGCAAATGTTGCATCAAGCAGTCATGTTTGCACAGCTCTCCCTGGAGAGATCATACGCTTCCAACGGGAGTTACCTGCATCAGCCAGGCAGCAAAACAGCCATTAAGCCAGCCAAACAGCCGATCAGCCAGCGCTAAAAACCGACAGGCCTGTTACACAAGAAATAAGCGACAGAGGATTACGCACGCTGTCATTCTCTCCACATCGCACCAGTGGACAGCTTTACACAACACGCCGTGCCGAGCCCAGACTCAAAGACTGCTGGATGGGTTTCTAAAAATGGAGACAACTCACTCCTAGAGACACACGCACACACACACAAAGAGAGAGAGTCTTCTGGTTCACTTGCATGTATTTGTATGAATCTAAGATAAGCAAATCAAATAGTGCCGTGGGTATGAACTGAGGAAAACACAAAGCTTAGCTTACAAAGACAGAACAGAGAGATGGCGGCGGTAATCGATACTGTGATTACAGCAAATGTGGTTTGAGATGTACAGACAATGTTATGAAAGGATCGGGGGAGTTCCACAGTAAGTAACTGCATCAACAGCAGCAATCATGAGCTCAACTTGTGCCATACAGCATACACAAGAGATTGATTGTTACAACAAGGCAACAAGACGATAATGGCCCTTTAATGCAGATCATTAAAGGGGCCACTCACTGTTCTGTATCTGATATTGTTGATATGATGCAGCTTAATTGATTACATATTTATTGTAGAATTAATCAATACCACACTTGCTGAACTGATTCTAATGAGATTTTTTGAATTAGGCCCACAGTATTAGTAGAACTTGTTTTAATACAGTAGCGTTGTATGAAATGCTGTTTCAGGGGCTTTTCCACACGGACTATTTGGAGTTCCTCGAAAGGTTTTATGATGAAAAATGGCAGTTTTAAAAATACTGAAATCTGGCAAAAAAAATCTCTGCAGCTTCAATTAAAGAGTTGGCAGTACCATCCTTCAAAAATCCTAATATATACAGCGGCTATGTATCAGATCTATCTGGGGCAATGATGCCTGTGGAGCCTGCTGTCCAGGTATTTAAACCTGAGCATACCAACTGCTTGAGGGACTCCTGGCCCAAAGATAGTTGTGAAAATCAATATGCATTTACAAGGAGTCATATCAGAACACGTATAGCAGCCAGCTACAACCTTAAATAACCACATTAGGAGACGGTGCACCTGTAGCATCTGTAGTTTGGGTGTAATGCACATCTCAAAATAAAGATGGTCTCATTATGGTTTAATGCAAAGTAAAACGTTTATTGGCATAAAGATGCAGTTGTTTATTGAAGTTCCCATTGTCAGCTCTTTTTCTGGATGAGGAGTCCTGGCCATGGTTAGGCTGTACCCCGCCTCTCTGTTTGAGACTAAGTATTAGATTATGACTCCATAAATGGGTCAGATTTCTCTATGTGACTTACTGGGGTTTGTTTTTTAGGGAAGACAGGCTTTTGCGGCCATTCTTAAGACTATTAATTGGGTGATTTTGTGGAGTTGGTCAGGTATAATCTGATGGGATTAGCGGCTATGCTCTTTAAATAGAGTTCTACGGCCAGGGATTAGATGATCACAGCCAGTCGGGCTCAAGAGCAACAGATTTTCATCTCTATGGTTTTAGTTTAAAGGGAAAAGCATAGAAGCAATCACTAGGATGAAACACTGGGTCATGATGCTGTATGTAGATGTCCGTGCCTGTGTGCATAACTCAAAGCATCATGGAATATTGAGAGGAAAGTCTAAAGTGTGCGAATAAGATTAAAGAGGGATTTCTACTCTGCAGGTCCCACTCATTTGTTTCTAGTTCTGAATTGATAATACTGGAAAACCTCCAGTCTAAGGATGTGTTTAGCTGGGATGGAGTGTTTGGCGCTGGGGGTGGAGGGGGGCACCACCAGGGGCCCCTACCTTCCTCCCCTCAACTATCCTCCTCACATCTGGATACAATGTGGGAACAGGGCACTGAGGCCACGGGGATAGCTGAAGGGAGGGTGTGAGCGTGCTGGGGGATTCTTTACAAAACATCAAGAGCCAATGAAAAAAGGTGGTGCTGCTGCTGCTGCTGGTAGATGTGGGGCGGTGGGGTTGTGTGTGTTGTGGTGTGATCGTGGGATGGTGGGGAGGGGGGTACCAAAAAGCTCCCTGTCTTTGGTCTCTTCTTCCCTGTGTAGTTGACTGCAAGGCCCCGAGCAACAGACAGAAAGAGAGGCAGCTGGGAACTGAGGTAAGTAGCAAACAGCAGTCCAGGAAACACAAAGTGGGAGCATGAATCCAGATGAGGTAAAAATCTACTGTTTCTGCTCTGGACAGGGTGAATACACTGAGTATAATAAGTCAACAAGCCTGGTTTAGACTGCCATAAACACTTTCAGATACAGTTTTTGAGTTCCACTTTTTGATGCGACACACAGGAGTCGAAGGAACGTGAATACATATTGTGTGCACAAAAACAGGAGATTTAAAAGAGACCTAGCATTGCACTTTTATGACACTGTTGGACTTGCAATGGACAATTAGAACCAGAGATACTGATAGGGACAATATGGAGAAGTATTATTTATTTTTATATCATATTTTTTCAGTATTCACAGCAGTATATTACAATAATTCCTAGTGATATAATTAATCAAACGATTGCACCCTGGATCCGGATAAGCAGTATAAAATGGGTGGATGGATTAAACAAAGAAAAATTATTAATTAATTTAAGTTCATTGAAGTTTCTTGCTAAAATTCACACTTAATGAGCTTCTTAGCTACTGTAGTAGCAGTAGTGACAGTGTTTGTTACGGGTCTGATGGTGCTGACTGAAACTACACAGCAAAAGGATTGAACAGCCTCCTGCAACACAATCTACTGTCACAGCAATCCCACTTTTAGTCCCCAGACAGCCTGCAATCAGATACAAAAACATTTTATGACTAATGTAGCCTCCGGCCATTAGCCTCAAGCAGAGATGAGGAGCGGGATACAGAGATCTGGTAAGCTCACTTCTTTCTAACTCTACACCCCCAGATTTTTTTCATTTTTAAACTTGTAGTCTTCGGCCCCAACCGACGTCAAGTTACCACACTAAGTTATTACTTGAGGCAACTTATCAGACTTTGCGCATCTCTTTCTGGGGCCACAAAAGGCTTTATACAGTTTTTTTTTTCACACATACAGTAGTGATCCTGTAAACAGACTTTGATGTGTAAAATCACTTTCCCATTAAAATGATGTAATACATCCATCTTGTCAAACAGAAAGCCATTTAGGTGAAAAGTGAAAATAATCTCCACAATCTGATTGGACAACATGAACAAAGCACGGGCTGCACCACGGGTCTCGCTTGAGAGAGCACAATGTCATGTATATCACTCACTAATAACAACACTTAAGTGATTGAGAGGCCGGTATTTGGGCTATTTTTGTCCATAACAGGCTTTTTTTGAGGAAGATAGAGGAATGAAAAATGGACAAGAGCAGGCTTTTACTCATTTTTTCCTCTTTCCCTCCTTGCTGAATAGAAAATAGATGATGGATGCACATGTCCTGCAACCTGCGCTTGCATCCAGCTTGCATGCATGCTTGGAGTTGAACTGTATCTCTGATCCACATGTGGATTTGGGATGAGCTCATTAGCGCCCCGGGCGACCCTCCTCCTTCTCACCTCTGTCCTCAGTGACCCTAAAGCCTGCTTGACCCTGCCGGAGCTCCTCTGCTACTCCCTATACCCTGTTTCCTAACTCCTGTCCAATCCCTTCACTACAAAGTCATATATTAAGTATAAAAAACGACGGGAGGAAGACTGTCATAGTATCACTATCACAAGAATTGCCCAAATTTGGATTTTCTAGCTCTTCCATTTGGCTGATAATAAAGCTTTTACATTGCACAAATATGGTCACTTGTTACTAATGTTCATTCTTTTGACTCATTTTGAGACAGCCAACGGTTTCTGGCACCAAAGGAGAACTGCCCTCTATATTTCCATATGAGTGGGTCTGCCCTACCAGAGCAGAATTTCTTTTCTTTTCCCACAGCAAAAGAACAAAACAATAGTGACATGCAGGCACGTCAATAGCAGCGTTGTTCAAAAGTCCTGCTCATTTAAAAAGCAATTTAATCACTTTTATTTAGTGTTCCTTGGGAGTATGAATTTGTTATAATAATTGTTGTATTTGTAAGTTGTAATCCCATATCTGAGAAAAAGAATCATGTCTTTCTCCTCTATAATGATCAGAAAAGGAAACATTTTTGACAGGATAAAGTCCAAACTTCCATCCATGTGCCCCCCGCCTCCCACGTGCATGCACACACACACTCACTAAAACGCATCGCGGCAAGGTTAGGCTGACATCAGCGGCTAACGATCAGTTCCTCTGTGGGCTGAATGATTAGCTGCAGTAGCCTGGAGACATTTCCAGCTTGTTTCCCTGAGTTGGTCAGACATGCAACATCACTGGCCTTCAATCTGCACTAACTACATCCACTCTCTTCCATTCTCTCTGACTCTTTACCCAAAATGTGGGGCAGTTGAGATGGATAAAGTCTAATGGAAAGGCAGAAAAAAGGCATACAAGTTTGTTGTATTTAAAGTTGTTTTCATACTCAAATGGAGTAACAACCGTAGTTCCTTGAGGGAGATTAGACAACACTGTGCGTGTGTGTGTGTGTGTATAAAGGGGTGGAGTAGGTAGCGGTTACATATTTGTATCAAAGTGAAACTTAAGTGAGAATGAAAGGTTGCAAATATTTGCACTATCCTTTCAAGTTGTTATACATAATGTCCAGTTTTTTTCTTTATTTACTTTCCAAATGAAGTCTTCATTGCTCATTGCTGTCATATTTCTGCTCCCTGCTTCCCAGAAATCCCTTATCAATCAAATCTTGGATTATAAAGATTCACACTCCTTTCTTTGTCTGCACAGCCACAATGGCCATCACCACCTATGCTAACTTCTCCTTCTCTTTATTCTAAAACAGCTGCACTTCCTGTGCACCAGAGGATTTTTTTCTTAAGGAAAGAACCATAAAAATAAACTAAATTTGTATCATCTAAGACCTATTTAATTTTTGGTAGACTTTTTCCATTTCCATTTAGAGTGTGTTTATTAACTGGAACAGAATGGTGAATGCTAAAAAGGAGCCTCTCTGCTTGGGAAACAGTTCACCCAACCCCCACCCACTCTTAATGCCCTCTGGGCTGCTGTGAGTTTGGATTAAGTTTGGGTGCTATGTCCCCTCCCTACTGAGCCCAGCCGTCACCCCTGCAAAACATACATACAGAGTTTGTGTGTCATCGAGTGGCCCGTCAAGTACGAAAACGGGCATTAGGAAAGCCACAGTCTTGCAGAGGGATAAATAGACCGGATAGACAAAGGTAGAAAGAATGCAGAGGCAAGAAAAGCTGGTTTTACAAATGATTAGTCAACTACAAGATGTGATGCATTGTGTAAGACATATCAAAATGTGCTTTAACTGATCTATATTACATGTCCAACTCATGGTTCATCAATCAGAGTGCTTTTGTATGATCTTGGTTAAAAGAACTATGCATATTGAGACTAAAAGTAACGGCTGAATCAATGCTAAAAGGTGTTTATGTAACAGAATTGACAGTATCCTTTTTAAATTCCCATTTTAATGCTATCTAATTAAGGTATGAGTGCATGTGTGTGTGTCTGTGGTGTGCAGGATGTGTGTGTGTGTGTGTAAAGCAGTGGATCAATAATGGTAGTCTACTACAGTGACATCTGGGCTGGACAAAGAGTGCTGTTCCTTCCCCCGGCAGCTCTCCCTCTTTCTCTCTCTCTCTCTCTCAATCCCTGATCACAGCCACGTGGTTCTCTGGGCTATTTCTCCCAGCTAAGCTTATTTCTCTTCTTTAATCCCGCAGCAATCACAGCAACAATGCCAAGCGTCAGTCCATAGACGCAGGCAGAAATCTATTAACTATGATCACTATGTCAGCTAAACCTGATAAGCACTGCTAATGAATCCAGCACATTCAGCTCCGTGCTGTGTGCGCGTGGCTGTTATTTCATTGGATCATCAATAATGTGTAAGATGGAAAATCAACATGAGTGACGCTGATGGATAACGCAGCTTGTGATGTAGTAAACAGGCTTCCATTTGAACTGAAGTGAGATTCTACTTTCTGTAAAACCCCGAAAGATCCTTTTCAATTCAACTGATGAAATCTATGCACTGACAAGGAGCTCTAAAGCTGCTTGCATCACTGCAGGCCCGGGCTGCAGCGAGTGTCCTCAGTTAATACAACCAGAGCTGCACTGATAAATGGGGTCGATATCCAGCCCTGATTATCAGATTATCAGCCACTCAGAGTGGTCCACCTCTGATTTAAGCCATGGTTTCATCCTTTGCACAGCTGATGAAATTAGTATTTATTAGTACAACTTCTAGTAGTGGTGGTAGTAGCAGTAGTCAGACCAGGCTAATTGTCAGCGGGGTTATTTGCTGAGTGGAAAAGTGTTCAAGCAGCATAAACTGCAGACGCACACCTACACGTGTGAGATGAAGACTTAGAATAAGAATAAGTCATTACACTGCTTTCCTATTATTTAGTCATTTACAGATAAAATGTTTCCTTAGTTTCTTAGTTTGAAGTATTTTTACTACAGTTAGGTTACAGTTAAGAAACAAAAATTCCATTCAGAGGAATATGTTTTTTGTTCAATACTTGCACTAAGTACAGCTAAGACTGAATCAAAACACACTGTCCTAGCTTGAACTCTAATAGCTGCACATGTCAGCAACTGTAATCATCTTCTTTCATCACTAAAACGATTTGGAATTGTGCTCATCACTGGGAGTGACCTCTACATTGAATGACTTGAAATGTTTCCTATAAACACAGTCAATTATTGTAATAGAAAAGCAGGTGTACCCTTTGTTTTTACTTCAACATTCAGTGTGGACTTTATTTACACTGATTTTAATAAATCAATTTAAACAAAAAAAGGTAATTAATTAAAATTAATTTTCAACATTTTGATCTCAATTGACAGCATTAAGCTGTCAATGATTAACAATTGTGGATGTGCGCAAATGTGGTATTTATATTGTAGCTTTTGGAAATACATAATGAAAAACAAATGGAATGAAGCCACAACTAATTAGTGTGGGTAGTTTCCACAGCAACATTCAGCTGTTGTTACTTTAAGCACTGACAGGACCTGTATATATAACACTTCCATCTTTGTATTAGTAACCCTGATAAGCATAGTATGAAGTATTAAATTCAATTAAATAATTACATTTAACAAAATGTGTGAAGTTTCTTTTCCACTTCATTGACTTGACTTCATTCTCCTTCTTTACGCTAATAAATCAATAGCTTATATGTTTGTCTTTTACAAGTCTTTTCTCAATAAAAGCATTTTGTCTGTTTTGTGCTTTCAGCACAGCCGATGATGTCGTTATAAGATTTGGTGACTGCAATTTACAGCTTGCAGCAACGGCCATCTTTTATAACTTCAAACTTCCCCACGGGCACAGAGTGTGAATAAACTGCACCAGGTATATCTACATTTGCACACTGGGAAATGTTTGACTGTTTCCATTTAATAAAAGTCTGCAATTATCTCCATGTAGAATGACTTTTACTGGGGAGTTCTTGAGTCCCATGATGGCATGCTGTGTCAGAGGGGTTTTCCACCACAGCAACAATGAACTTCTGGTGAAAAAAAATGAATCTTTGTCATGATGGTAAAGTTTGATGATAACACTCTCAGAACAAAATATCAACTATCGGCAGATTTGGTGATAAAAATCTCAATATGCGCAACAGTTGAGCCCTTTGCAAAACATCACAACCACGTTCCTCTCCCCTTTCCCCACCAGCATGGGCGAAGGCTAAAATGGCTCTGTGCCTAAATCCCCCCGCCAGCACCTCCCCTACCCCCCACCAACTCTAACCCCTCTCCTGTCTTAATCCTCTGATTACTACATCATTTTCTTTGGGCCTAATTCAAACAGCTATCAGGCTTCACACTTTACTACCTGGACAGTGCTGCTTGGCTTGGCAGAGACTCTATTGATCCACATGGGTAGGGGGGATGCAGGTGTGACCCAAATAAATGGATTAGCCACCCACCTGTTGACAAAGTTTCAAGACAATGGGCAACCAAGAATATATTAGTAGTAAAGAATGGACATATGCTGTAAATGTGTAGGATGGCAGTGGCAGGAGATGTAGACGCCTTCTGATGATCCTAGGCAGTAAGCAATATGTTTCCCATGGAGGGCTCATTTATAATTTAATCCAGGAGCTTGGTGTTTCTAGGCTAACACAGAGAGATTGCCCTTTCAGAGTGGAAACCCCCACCATGCAGCAGGGAATCAATGCCATCACCACAGAACAGACACTAGACCTTATATTAAAATGATGTGACTGTCTGGACCACCAGCAAAGAGAGGAGCACTTCTTACTCCCCCC
>NTHP01000626.1:74852-86180 GCA_003416845.1 Oplegnathus fasciatus
TTTTTTTTTGTTTCACACCCCCCAAAAAAGGAACAGCTGCAAAAACTGGTTTTGCACTTGTTGTTTGCTGCCTCTCTCCATAATCCAACCTCAGTATGCCACAGAAGGTTATTTAAGACAGTGAAAGCAGATACATCTTTGCTTTCATGTAGAAAGGTGTGATACAATCTAAAGCATAACAAGGAAGAGTTGAGAGAAAGAGCAGGATGCGCAAGACTTCAGCCTAACTGACTTGGTAGGAAAATGTGTCAGTCTTGTGACTTGATGTCTTTACTTTTTTTTTCCATATTCATTCTAGTTCAAAGCCGCACAACATTAACATGAGCAGTTTGGACAGAGATGAAGAAGTAGAGTCAAAGCAGGGTAGCAATTACACTCTACGAAGGACTGAATGGATTCAATCTATGACATAAGTATGCGCATGTACAACCCAGCTAGCTTCACTTTGGAAGTCTTCCAGACGTGAATTCCACAAGGTGCTGGAAACCACCCACAGAGACCTTGCTCCGTGCTAACACTTGTCAGTATTACATTAAAAAAAAGTGTTTTTCATCACTCCGAAGGTCTCCACTGGGAGACACTGAAGCCACTGCCATTTTCCAGTACAGTGCAGAGATACTGACAGGGAGATGCACCTGATAACAAGAGTGAAATCAGAACAGTACAGTTGCGGGCCAAAACAATGAGCTAAAAGTTTCTATAAATCTCTGTAGAGCTAAAAGGGGAATTGCAAAGTTGGGTGATAATTCACTGTGAGTTCATCACGTCAAGCAACCCATTTCACATTCACATATTATTAAGCAGTTTTACCATTAACTGATGAGTAAGACACAATTCAGCAGTTACTTTTAATAAGCAAATAATAAAAAACACAAATGTCTGTCTCATATCCAACTCCGTGATGTTACCTAAAAAAAAAAAATCTTATGACAGAGTCTTTATAGTGTTGAACCCCCCTCCCAGTTGGTGAAGGTAAATGACTATGTCCATGGTGAAAAGGCACAAGGCAGTAATGAGTAATGAAAACAGCCGAGTTAGTGCTGCCATTCAGTAAAGGGCCTGCTGCTGTGGAATGTGAGGCGCCATTCATTCACATGGGTTAAAAATGCATTTCTGCCACCACAAAGCCCTGCCTTGTCCTCATTGTTTCTCACCACACCAATAAAATACTTCCACATTCTGAAGGGAGAAGACAAAAAAAATGAAATTGCTAATTTTACTCCTACAGATACAGGGGGAAAAAAAGGGGGGGTGGGTGGGGGGGTGGTGAACTTCGCAAAACAGTGAGGTCTTTGGAAGAGATAAAGAGTCGTGGTAGAGTTGAAAGTTTGATCATGATAAGCACGGGGACGGAAGAAGTAAGCACACAAGCTGCTTACAAAAGACAAACAGTCCTATTGACAAAAGCTGAATGTATGCAGCATTTATTCAGTGTATGAAAAGAGGCACAATGGTGGAAGGCAATCAAATACAAAAAGCTTCACTCGTGTCATGTGCGAGCTCTCGCGGGATCCGTCTGTGAATATGAGGCATCTGCGACAGGCTTTCTGAAAAATCTCATTTTTCTGTACGGGCTCGTGTCATTTTGCGGTGGGGGCTTTACTCGACATGAATCACGTTCGTATTAGTCAACTGGTAGCCACAATATGTCGCATTTAAACATAGCTCGTGTTCCTCTTTTGCCTCTCTCAACAATGCTCAACAAGTGATCTCAGACATGACGGCGTTTAGACACTTGTGTGACATAACCGCCCAAGAAAAACACTCCCACATTGAAATCTTGAGGCAGATTTAAGCCTTCAGGTTTGTGGTTCTCCCTTGAGCAGACATGTAAAAAACAAGTATGACCTAAAGTCTGCCACTAGTGCCAGTGCGCAGAAATCAACTGAATGTACAGAAAAGCATTTCTTTACAATTTCCCTCAAGCTTCACTGATTAATGTGTTCACCTTCAAATCTATTCTATTCATGGGTTGGAGAACAGGTGGCGCTCTTAAGGACTATTTATTATCTAACAGTCAATTTGGGGAAGTCTGTTCATTTATTGTTGTTGTGCTGTGTTGAAGGGTGTCGTGGTATAACCACAGAGTGAGAGCTGCAGGCTGTAGACAAAATGTTTAACATAATGTCTGAAATCTGACATGGGGGAGACAATGTAATCCTGTCTGCAAAACAACGCTCAGTCTCTCTTCCTCCCTCCCTCCCTCCCTCCCTCCTCTCTCTCTCTATCTCTTTCTGTTTCTGTGTGTGTGTGTGTGTGTGTGTGTGTTCGTGTGTGTGTGTGCGACCTTACACAGGAGAAAACACTGTATCTTTAAACAACTAGAGAGAAAAAACAGCACGCCGCAGAAAGTCAATATCAAAGGAGAGGGGGAAAATGCTGTCAAGTACAGAAAACTCACAGTTGATGATCCCATGCACACTGTGGGTTTGTAAAAGAGTATTAGTGGAGTACTGGAGCAGTACCATACATGAGTGCTTATATCACCACGTATGTACTAACACACACATTCGTACAAGTTGAAAAACACCAAACACAGTAAATCTCACTCCAGTGCTACACACACGTGACAACAGAAATATTATAGTGATGTGTGTGTGTGTGTGTGTGTGTGTGTGTCAGTCAGCTCTTCACAACACTAATAGTCAAAATCCCAGCAGCACCGCGGACAACGCCTACGTTTTTTTAAATCATTTGTATTCCTTAAATTATAAGCAACATGAAAGTGAGCATGTTTTGACACACCTGCGCGCGTGCACGCGCACACCCTGTCTTTTTTCCCCCCCTCTCTCTCTCTATCTCTCTCTACTGCAAACTATGCTTTTACATAACTATCTCCTCTGATAACTACTCCAGCCTGCCCCTAAGGGAGGATCACTATGACAGTTCTGTAATATACCTATAACAGCTACCTTTAATGTTCTGTGGCTTTTATTGTGACCTTATCTTTTGCGTTATGGATATTTCCTCCTATTATCACCTATGGTATAGCTATAATTTCCACTTAGACACTCTTGCTGCTGGTGAGTAAGTTTATTGCTCTCCTATGCTACTTTATAACATTGTTATATCGCCTGTAATATTACTATAAAATTCCTTTAAGAACTTCATTTTGTCTATTATTTGAAGAGCACCCTTCCTAAATGTATCATATGGTCACTGAGGCTCTATTTTCCGCAAGGTCCCACTCTCTTATCAGTCAAACATTCCTCAAATTGACCCTTATCTCCGTTGTAGCACATGTAGGCTACTTTTGCAGCCCGTTTCTTAATCAGTCCTCTGTACACTCTTAAAGGAAATGACTAGGTTAAAACCAAAGAGTCTGTAATAGCCAAAGATTGCACTACTACTACTAGAAGCAGCAGCAGCAGCCCGACGAACGCACCCTCAAAATAACAGAATAATAATAATTATATACATTCACTTCCTTACCAGTTAAAACACCGCTGAGCTCCAACACTCTCACAGGCACCAAAAAAAAAGAAGACCGGTGCAGCTCTCCAAAAGCAAATATAAAGAGTCCAGATCCAGCAGAGATAAGAGGAGACACGCTGTATCTTCCAGTGCAGCGACTGACAACTGCGACCCGCGGTTCAACTCTGCAAAAACCGAGTAGAATTATTATTATCTCTGGCGAATTCCTATCTCCTTGTGTTGTAGAACAGTACAGGTTCCTCTCTCTCTCTCTCTCTCTCTGTGGGTCTCTCTCTCTTGTCTCTTGTCGTTTCACTGGTGCTGCCTTCAGGTGTTGTCAGGAAATGTCGTGACTCAGAGAGATACTCAGAGAGAAACTGGCAGGAATTCCGTGGTAAATTCAGTGAAGTGGTGGACAGTGAGCTCATTGATGCAGTTTCCATAGAAAAGGGGAAGTATATTTTTTTAACTTTTTACATACAGTATTATTCATAACCTATCAGGTGTTTCATCAATTAGGCGTCCGAGATGGGAGCATTGTATTGTGGCATACTGGGTGTGTTAATATTATGCTATCACAAGGAACTGGTATATCATGTAAGGGTAGCCTACACCATGTTGATAATGGAGTTGCACTGGTTAGTCAATTAATTACTTAGTCGATCGGAAGAAAAACAAGACATTACTTTGGAAATGTTCTCTGTTTTCTGACATTTGTAATGCCTGTAATTTGAGTTGAATTGCTCTTGTATAGTTTCTTTTTTTATTCTATTCTTATTTCCTTTTTTTTAAGTTTCTCTGTTCTACCTGTAGCCTACTTATTTCTGTCCTTGTGCATCTGTTACACCTCAATTTCCCCTCTGGGGATCAATAAAGGGTTACCTTATCTTATCTTATTTTAGAGATTAACTGATTGAGATTAAATAATTGCCAAATAATTCAATGATCAAAAAGTAATTGTTAGTTACAGCTCTAGTTGTTAATATGCTTTATTCATGTAAATAACAATGTTTACAGGTAAATCAATGTGCTACACATGACGAATAATGTTTATTCAGATTAGAATATAATATTTTGTTTACATATAGCCTACTGCTTATTTTGTTAGTTAAATCTGACTGTTTCCATAATGACATGAATTGGGACCCATGCCCACTCCATTTCCCATAATTCACTCATCTATTAGGAAGTGCTCTGGGTAGGCTCACATAGACATCCTTGTGATGAAACACATGTGATCATCCGACATCCCCCATGTCACAGCAGAGAGTACAGCTGTCTTCCCCCGTCTGAAATAATGAGGGTATTTCTGATCAAACTCGTGCGATTCAATCGTGGAAACGGCGGAGCTTATGGGAGCACCTGAACGCACCGTGGAGTGGAAAGAAGCCCTGTGTGTGTGTGTGTGTGTGTGTGTGTGTGTGTGTGTGAAACAACCGAGGACAAGATCGAGGGCGAAAAAAGGAGAAGCAGAAAAGTTTGTCCCCGCGGTGTAGTCCCTGTCACTAAACCTCAGTCCACACACACATCACTGTGCCTTTGTTTCATTTATGTCTCCATCGCTTCCTATCAGCAGGAGCAGCTGGTGTGTTCCTGTGTGTGTGTGTGTGTGTGTGTGTGTGTGTGTGTGTGTGTTTAGTCTAAAGTGTCCAGAGAAGAGAAGAGGCGACACCAGCAGTCCCACCACCATACATGCGCAATCGGTTTCGTGCGTAAAAGACATGTTGGTGCCACAGGGCAGACAGCACTATCTGTGATCGGGCTGCGTACTTTTACCCACATGCCCTCATTTTGGTACAGTCACCTGTATGTGTACGTCAGATAATGGAGTTAAAGCTAAAGCAGACACGTCATTAATTCGGACTGTCTTGCGCTGCGCCCCCCCCCCGCAGCTTAGTCCCATTGTGTCCCTGTACCATAACAGCAGGCTCACNACACACACACACACACACACACCGCATGCAGATGAGTTGTGAGAGCTTGAATTGGCGCAGAGATTGAAAGAAGAAGAAACGCGACACACCAGAGATCTTCCAGCGGTTTCAGATCCTCATATTAATGACAAGAAGAGCCGTTCCGGCTGCGGGCACCTGTGCCTTGCTCAGTGGCAGTTGTGCCTTGTCTTTTATGTAGGACACGACTTCCTAATATGGATTACCCCCCNCCCAACGTCCACCTCCACCCTGCGTGTCTGTCTCCGTGTGAATAAAACAATCTTTCAAAAATGAGGAGAAACTGCTCCTCCATCTCCTGGATGTGTTCTCCCCTGAGGAGTCCTTTTTTTTTTATTCTACTTGCACTTTTATCGTTGCCACGAATCTGTGTGTTTTGATGCTGCGGTGATAGAGTATGTTGTCCAAAAAAAAATTACTCAAGGAAGAGATGAGTGTGTATGGTGAGCTGGTGGAAAGTTTGCTTAACCTCAGGGATGTTAGTGGAGGACATGAGCCTCGTCATGCTCAGTTTATTCCTACATTTCATATTTGAATAACTGACTTTAGGCAGCTTTTTACAGCTTGACACTAAGTATGAGGACTCGCATAGATCACAAGTATCATTTAACAGCTGCAACTTGTACAGTGTCTATTAAAAGTGGAAAATGTACGTTATCTTTTACACACCTCTGGCTCTGTTACCTTGTACTGATCACCGACAGGAGGTCATACGATATATATATATATATATATATATATATATATATATATATATATATATATATATTTAAATCAAGCACTACACCCTTGCCTGCATGTAACCTATTTATAAATCAAGATCAGACAATCGCCTTCCACCTACATCCCATTCAAAGCCCACGAGGTGGTCCAGTACACTCTGTGTGCGTATAAAAGAGAGAAAATCAGAGATCTGCGTACCTGCTTTATCCAAAAGAATAATCCAGGGTGACTTCAAGAAGCATAGACAATCCTAAAGGTGAAAGCATGCTCTTTGCAGTGTATGCTGAAGTGCATGATTGAGTAGGTCGAGTCCATTCTGTCCCGCGGGGGTGGTCAGGGACTCCTCTCCACGATTATTTGCATATCACTGATACGTTTCGTTTTTTAAATTAAATACGCAAACCTGGATGTGAGGTTTTAACCACAGCAACAACCAACATGAAAATATTATCTTGGTGCGTGCGTGCGTGTTTTGACAATTTTCTGACACCCCTTTTCCGCGAGCGAATGGCTTCTCCCGCATTAAATGGAACTATCTGCTATTGTCTCATCAGCGAAAAGTTGTTGATACTGCTAAGGACTCAGAAAGAAAGTGCGTGAAGAGTGTGAGAATGGCCAGCTCACCGACTGATTCAGACTGATGTTAAGATTTTTAGATGATGTCAGAGGGACACAATCGTAGATGGTGATGTAATTTAACTCGTTGCCCATCGAGTGTCATTATATAGATGGCCCGAAGAGTCATCCTCCTGGATCCACCCTGTTGCAACACCCACACAGCTGTTTGTAAGGAACAAAAATATTGTATGTGGGAATGCAGTGAAACCTTATCTTATTGTAATAACCATAAGATAAGAAAAAATGTGACACATAAAGTCTGAATAACTTGATCTACTGGTTAAAGCTGGGAAAACCCACTTCCTCTCTTTTACACAAACATGGTACATACATTGATTCATTGTTACATTATTCCATCTGCGTATTGTCTCATTCTGTGCTGGCAGGACACTGATTTTTGTTTCATGTGGAAAAGTCCTGAAAGAAATGAGACTGCAATCAAACAAAATTTGTCCTACTTTTTACTGGCAGAGTTTTCCCTGTTTTTTTTTTAAAGATTTAAACTGCCTAAAATATCTTCCATAAAGAAAAACGTACTTTTCATTTTTTCTTTTCTTTTCTTTTCACTCTGATGCTGTTGGACCACATGATTAAAGCCTAACTACTTTCAGTCAAGCAGGTTCTCAGTCCTGTTCCGCGCACACTCTTGACGATGACAAACAAAATAACACAGCAACAGTCTGAGGTCAGTCTATCCTCAAAAGCATATTACATTATAATAACTATAACTGCTAAGCTGTTAAAACACACATGTTGCTGCTAGTTGTAGCTCTAATATTACTTCACTTGTGCTCCACTCCACAGAATAAGCCTGAAATGACTTGATTAATTAGGTCCTGTTTTACACAAGCCAAGTAAATGCCATGTAAAGAAGGGTTACAACGAACAATCCCTTGCAGAACTGGAAAATCTAGAAAAGCATGGAAAATAAATGTGATAGCTCAGCGATGTAGAAATGTTTGAACAAATGTGGTTATTCAGTCCCATTAAATCTGATTACACATCATGTCTTTTGTGATTCTTGTGATGAGTTCCTTGTCACTATCAGCACATATCACACTTATCGCCCTCAAAACGTATACATTTCTCCAGGCATTAAGACCATGAGATTACACAGATTCTTTTTATACCACTGTTAAATGTACTCCAGCTTATTGTATGCTGAAGTCATGTGTAATAACTGTCACTCCACGGCGTTGTTGTGGGTGTTGTGCAGAGGTCAGGCTTGTTTGCTCAGCATGCGTGCAGTGAGAGGGAGCCATGTTGCTGACTGCTGATGTACCAGCGAGTTAAGACGCACAGACATCTTATCAGCGACGAGCCCTTGAATTGTAAAGGCAGGCACAGTGTTTTATATATATGCAGCCGCCGGAGCTCCATGGGGGCTCCCTGAGCATTACCACACATACACTGAAATCCACACACACATGCGCGTTGACCGATGAGTATCACGAGCGCTAAAATGCATCGTTGCTTCCTCAAATATAAGGTCTGCTAATATCCAAACACACCCATATGTGCGCATACATGCACATACAGATGAACATGCAAGACTGTTAAGTAAGTCGTTATGTCCCTGATGAAATATGACCCACTCAGCTGTGCACATGAGAAACACACACATGAAAACACACTGATAGCCCCTCAAGCACACACACACATCTACTAAAATGCAGTGGTGCATTCTTGAAATGTGATCTACTCGCACACATGAAACACACATAGACACCCACACCCGTACACGTGCATGCATATGGACTTTCTTACAGATACACACCAAGATATATGTTTCACATGCAACATGGCTACTAAAATACATCATTCCATGCTTTGTAAAATGTGATACTCCCACACACACATCGTCACTACTGACATTCATTATTGCTGTTCATTATCACATGCATGGGAGAAAAATCTACTCACACCCATTAACATAATAACAAACACACACGCACATTACACATACATAGTTGTAGCACAATGAACAGAGCCTCCCTGCTCTTTCTCTTTCTCTCTCTCTCTCTCTCTCTCTCTCTCCTTGTAGTGTGTGAGTCACTGTTCAGATACTTCCTGTTATAAGAGAGCAGTCTTTAAAACAGCCTCCCTCTCTCTCCATTCCTGCTTTCCAAGTCAGAGGGAATGTCAGGCCAAACACACACCAAGGTGTCCTCTCCCTCTCTCTCTTTCTTTCTCTCCCTCTCTCTCTCTCTCTTTTCTCTCTGAACCAGTCGGCAGAGAAGCTTCCCTGACGTTCGTCGAACGCCCTTCAGTCTGCAGGTCACCCACTCAGCATTTTAAAGCATACCTCCGCGAACCTTCACCTTTAAAAAAGGGGGGGTTTGACAATCTACCTACTGTACCAGCGGTGCATGCAGACAACAACACATGCATGCATTTGCACACTATTGCATGCATAGCTGCTTGTGCACGCATGGCAGACACAAACGCACACCTCAGGGCAGCTCTCATAATAGCTATCCGTGATATCCAACACAATGATGTGCACTGTTCTAGGCAGCATGGATTTACATTACTGTACATGGTGTCTGTGCGTGTTTGTGTTATCTGACTACAGGTTGAACTGCACAGAAGAAAAATTTTGTGATATGAAAATGGTGTTGATTTACTTTGAGCATTGCTATAAGTAGCAAGTTGTGAGTCACCACCATAAGGCGATTCATTACCCATATCTATTCCTCATATTGTCTACTTGACATGTTTCCCTTTTTTACACTGTTTTTCACTTTATTTTTGTGACCCACTTTTCTCAAATGGTTCAATAAAGTTTATCCTCCCTTGTCTTAAAATGGCACTGGCGTTTGGTACTAGGATACGCAGCTACCACAAGCTTTCTCCAGTGACTGACACCCTCAGCCCCCTTGTGCTCAATTAGCTCGTAGTGCATTAGCGACCGCATGCTAATTGTCAGCTGGCAAAGGAGTGCAAGGAGAACCCTCAAGGAGATACCTCAGGGAGTGTTGAGGGGGGCAGGAAGGGGAGGCGGGTGAGTGGTTGGGAGGAGGGTTGGGGGGGGGGTGTTGTGCTTTGTTGCCTAACCAGCCCATGAGCAAATACAGTATCTCTGAGCAGCAGGAGGAAGCCCATATCTTGACATACAACGTGAAATATTTATGGGATATCACATTACCTCTTTTGAATAAGGCAGATAACGCCCTTTTTGGACTCTGCTGCCACACCTCTCTCAATTCAGTTGAACAGGAAAGAATTCAGTTCAAGTCAAATGTGCTTTGTAGGTGTGAAACAAATAAATCTTATTGATACAGAATCCACATTTTCTTCTTCTTCACTGTGTGAAAAGGTGACAGCTCTGTGCACATGCGTGTGCACATGTTGTGTTAAATGTCTCTTTCTTCCTCTTCGGGTGATGTTTCAGTGGGGACAAAGGTTTCCAGAATGAATGCACGTGGTTTTGAATTTAGAGGGACTGGGTTCTTTTACGTCTTCATCAGTACAGGAAGAAGTGCTGCTCTCGCACTCTCACTCTCTCGCTCTCTTTCTCTATCTTGTTGACTCAATCTGAAACAGCTTTTGGATCTCATCTATTTCCTGGTTTTATACCCCCCCTCCTCTTTAAAATTTTCACATCTCTCTCATTCCCCCCTCACCCCCTCTCTCTACTCCTCTTCTTCTCTTTTGACCACCTTTTCCTTTCCATCTTATCAAATTCCATAGGGTGGGGAGGGGAAGTGAGGGTGGATCCACCAACATGAGTAATCATTCATGCTATTTTAGCAGTGTTGTTCTCAGCTGGGCCGCAACATCCACCTGCAAAAAAAGCTCCCAATGCAACACAAATCTTGTTGCGTCACTGGATCAACATAAAGTCAGGGACATAAAAATGGCACTACATCACAGCACAAACATCGTTAAATCATGCTTATAATAGCTAATTCACCAGCAGCAGCAGGGAGGATAAAGATAAAGGTAAATGGCTGACTCCTGCTGTTGTTAGTTCTGGGTGTGTACAGTGTGTATCTGCGTGTGAGGCAGGGAGGGGTTGTTGAAAAGTCCTCTCAGTATAAAGGGAAGGTGACTGATTGAGAAGTCCCAGGTTGTGTTCTGTTGCTAATATAGTTATGTGGTGTAATCGTGCAGTAATAACATCATAATCCCATCTGGAATGAGAAACTGTGGACTGTGTGCTACAGTGATTGAGGCCATTTCCTGTGTGTGTGTGTGTGAGAGAGAGAGAGAGAGAGAGAGAGAGTGTGTGTGTGTCTGTGGCAGTGCATTTTAAGCAGCGGTGACTGCAGGAGGCAGCCTGATGGATACAGGATCATACTGCAGCTCTTACATTGTCTTCAGTCCTCCTCCTCTTCCTCCTCCTCCTCCTCCTCCTCCTCCTCCTTCACCCTCCCTTTCTGTCTGCCTGCCTCTCAGCAGAATTATCACTCTAAAAACACACACACACACACACACACTAGCCCTGAACACGCACAGATGCAGGAGCAAGTGCAGCCACATGCAAGCATATGCACATTCTTTGCATGAACATGTATGGAAAACATGACACACACTGAAAAAGTGCACAAGCTGATTGCAGGAGAACTGATGTCCCAAAGTGCACACGTGTAAACACACACTCAAAAGGTAGCTACAT
>NTHP01000626.1:86249-197582 GCA_003416845.1 Oplegnathus fasciatus
CCCCCCTACAGTACACACATACTCCCCGGCTCATTCAAAGGCAGCCATGCATGTACAGAGACAAGAGAGCAAACAATAAGACAAAAACAGCCATCAGGAATACACCGAGAATATCACAGCATGGGGTTTCATCATCAAATCTTATGTCATTTTGTGAGTGTGTTGCAGAGCTCACATAAGGATCCCATGTCTGATTTAACACAAGGCAAACAGGAAGTCAGGCAGGGAGCTGTTGTTGTACCTTGCCACGCGTGCACGCATGGTTTATTCTACCGGTGACAGCGACCCTGTTACATGCAGCTTGTCACAGACTTGTCCACTGCTGTCATAGCCCTTTAATTTGAACACAGAGCCGGCTCTGTCTGTCCTCAGGTTCAAAAGAGATAGAGAGGAGGGAGAGGGAGTTGGCTGCGTGTGTGTGTGTGTGGTAGGTGGGCAGGAAAAGGTGCCTAAAGCTTGTGTATGTTGTATATATGCTAGCGCGTATGCCTGCCTGTGTATCAGCCTCATTCTATACATTGGCACTGCAATTTGAAGCTGCCACTATTGTGCTTTACATTGTGTCACCAGCTGGCTTTGGAACCAGTGTTGCTTGTACTCATGCATACACATGTATGGTGTCCAATGCCGCTATTTGAAAAAAACACACTTGTATAACATCCTTTTTACTGACTTCTCCAGTATCACTTCCACTTTTCTCGTCAGGTAAAACAAGCCTGCAATCATCTCTGTGAAAACCATATTTACAAAGGATGCATGTGCTACTTTTCTAGACATAATCTAAATCATACGTGAGGTTAATCAATGCTCCTCAATTTTAAAAATTCCTAAATTATATTTCAGTAAATGTTGCATGAGGAGGTCTACAACTGCAGGCGAGTATTTATGTAATCTCCTCTTTTTTTAATCAAGCCAAGTTGCTGTTTTAACATCATTAAAGTCATATTGCATTTGAAACACCTCCACAAGGATAATGCTCGTGATGAAAGCTGTCATATTACCACTCTGTTTATTTGTGTGATGATGTTGTAATTAACACGTTGCCCTGGACGTGTTGCCTGTTTGACATTGTGTCTGACATTGAATCTGGCGGTAGACAACCGCTCAGAGGCATGTGATGAGTATGCCGGCGAGAGGCTGGTCTAGACTCCAGGCGACACACCATATGATATTGATTATCTTTTGTTTGGCTATCTCTGCAGCTCCTTGCCCTAAAGGACTTAACTCACATTATTTGTCTGGTATGAGCCTCTATTACTCCAATTTAGCGAGCTCTCCAACCAGAGGTAAATGCGCTGCTGTTGAAATGCGTGCATGAGATCCCATAACGAGGCAGCTACACATTTCACTCCATTCGCTCAAAGGTTTTGGTTAAACTTTTTAGGAGAAATAATCTTAATCGGTTAAGTGTCAGTGTGCCAGGGAACCTCAGTTCTTGGGACCATAAAAACAAAAGGAAATTTGAATAACACAGGAGATCTAATTAAAATAACAAGAAATATAAAAGATAATTTTATATTAGAAATGTAAAGGTAAATTCCTCTTGTTAAAATTAACCATACATTAATAACTTTAGAAGGTCAGCTGGTTAGGTAAGTTACTAATAAGTAGAAACTAGGCTTTAAAAAGCATATCTTTTGTTGTGTCTTCTGCTTCTTTCCCTGCTCTGCTTCAGTCAATATTCAGTGAATTATGGGTCTTTCAGATATACACTGTTTGGTTTGGCACCCGCTATAAAGTGCAACACTTAAAAAGATGTCGAGGCAGCGCATTAAAATGAACGCGTAAGCACAAGTGCACAGAAAAGCTGTATCTAGATCTGCAACTTGTTATCTTGCTGGAATTTCATCACATCATATGGCGCAAAAGTTAAACAGGCCCATGCATGATTCAATACTGTACAACACCAACGAGTCAATGAGTGGATATGTGTGAGCGTGTGTTTTTGTGTGAGTTTGAGGTGATGAGATTGAGACGGAGGTGTTACTTAGACCAATGGTTTTGAAGTTTTGTTTTTTTGTTTTTTTCAGGCGACCCATTTTCTATGAAATACTCTGTGCCCGAGGTCACACAAAGCGTATTTTTTACACGGTGAAGCAATTATACTCTCATGTGCATACACGGGAATATTTATTTTCAAGTTCATTTCAAGAATATTTCTGCACCTTGAAACAGTTGACAACAACTTAAAAAGTTAATAATGTTTCTGTAAAGGAAGATTTTGGATGCTGACCCGCTACCCTTCCCTACTTAAAACAATGACAACTGAGTGCTGCCAAGAGGCTATTTAAATCGCTACAGTTACAGTAAAGCTACAGCTGTGACAGTAAATGTGTAGTCAATTTCACACACTGCTGAGTTCCACATAATGCTAACAGGAACCATATTCCCTGCTAACAGTGCACTGAAATATACTTTACATAGTGCACATTAATATCCCTTTCTGTTCTCACAATAGGGTTTCAGTGTTGCAGTTAATAAATCCAGCCTGAGTAGCACAGTAATGCTTTGTTTACAAAACCCCAAGACACAAAAGTCAAAATTGCTTTTCTTTTACATACTGTATTTACCTTGGTAACAATTTGATGATACATTTTGATTTTTAAATGACAATCAATTGTGTTTTAAACAAAGATGTATGGTGAAGATGAGGCGGATTATGGCAGGTTGTAGCTTTTTGTTGACATTTCAAAAGTACCTGCAGGTACTTTTTTCAGCTTTCAGCAAACACACTGACGTGAGTGCATTCAGGTGACTCCCAGTGTCACTATGTTTCAGTTTATTGCCCAGCACTAATGACAATCCATGAAACATGATTTCAGCTGGAGGAGCTATAGAGTTCAGGCCCCATATTACCTGCTTTGCAGACACTTATAAAATCTGAAATAGTACTATATCTGAAACCTGCTTACACACCCACTCACCTAACCCTCGCCTCAAACACTCTCACTCACTCACCATCATACCCACCCCCACACTCACTCCTCCCCTGTCACTACTGAAAAGTCGAAATTGATATTGCCACTACAACTAGTACTACTACTGTTACTGCTATTACTACTGTTGAAACTTGTCCGGACTAGGGATTAATATTTTTCCCGAAAATTAAACATTTTCTACCCCGGGAACAGAAGCACACTATCCCGAGAATCCCGGGAACTGCACTTGTTTATAAGGAATAACTTCTGCTACAATCAAAACGCAATGGTCATATTTCAAGCAACACTAAATACAACAAGGAGAAATATGCATAAACCTATGGGTTCCCAGCCTGAACGCTTTAGTGTATTATTTGGTGGTATTAATAATTATTAAGGCAAAAGAACGCCATTTATGTTAATCAACATAAGAATGAACATAATATAAACTTCGCATGCAGCTTGAAGTTCGCTTTAGCTGCGAGGAATATGAAATCAGTCAGTTCATTACCTGTGATCTGTCTGCTGAGGACAGCCTCATAGAAGTGATATTTGACAGTCCTTCATTGTATAAACGAATGACATTCGTTAAAGTAAGTCATTTGGCGTTTTCAAAGTCATTCTATTAAGCTAAGACGGATTCCATATTCTGTCAGCAAACCGCTTGTTGAACCTCCGGCACATTTGATCACTCGTTCACAGAGCACACACTTTGCATCTTTTGAAGTATTTCCACACAAAGCTGGTGGCAGACATCGCGTTGTGTTAACCTAGATGCCTAGTTAGATGGTAGAGCCTATAACAGATGAATGTGGTGGGCCAAAAGGAAGTTACCTACTAACTGCATTAACAGTCATGGTGCAGTACCGTGTATGTGCTTTGAATTCATGCCGCTTTGTATTTATTAATAAGCTTTCAGTGTGTTCCACCGGCGCAGGCACACAACTGCAGCATAAGTTTTAAGAAAGCAAACTGTGCGCCTACATATTTTCTAAATATAGGGCCTATTCTATTCTAAATGTTTTTTGTTTTTTTACGTTTTCCCGTTATTATATTTCTCGGGAAACAGGAAATGGTTTGGATGGGTATTCCAGGGAATCCCTCCTAATTCAGTATTGCACTGTGGTGAACTTGGGGGACTTGGAAGAGAGAGATTAAAGAAGGAATGGTCAAAATCTAAGAAGCAGAGGTCAAGATGACGTGCCTGGTAAACAACCGTGTCTTTGAAACTCCACACCCCGTTTGTGACACAGTCTTTTTGTTATACCCCAATTACATCATTGTGACATCATCAGGGTTATTTTCTCAGGCTCAGCAAAGCTTCGCTAGAGCCACAGAAGATACTATACCAGTGTTTTCACATAGGCATGGCATTAACTAACTAGTAGTGGTAACCTGTCCTTTGTGTAAATGTGTAAAATGATCCCGTTTGTGTCATTTCATTTTTGCATTCAGCACCAGAGATTTTCAATCTTAAGATCTCTTTGTAAAAAAAACGTCTTCTTCAAATCAGTCAAATCACCTGCTACCAAACTGAACTAAATTCCTGTTCACAAGTTATTTACACTCTCATGCCTTGGTGTTTCTTAGACAACAGATTGGTCGGTCATCCTCAGAAAGTAGTCGTATCTGTAAAAAAGGAGTATCCTTGTCAGGTACTAGGATTTGACTTAGCTCATCCCTACTCACAACAAATACAGGAGTGAAATATGTTACAGCAAGCCCTTATTCATGTGTGATGTAAGGCTGAGTGTATATGCAAGCTGTCATTCCAACCAAGACTCCATAACGTGATTTCAGTTATTAGCTCCTCTCTGGCTGAGTTAATCGCCTGCTGTGCACTAGTTGTTGGTTAGAAACCTGCATACACAGCTGGGCTGCCTTGCTTTTTCTCCACTCTGTAGCACATTCATCATCCTCACGTGTGATGAATTGAACATTGTGATCTGATATACAAATTGACACAGAGCCTCGACCTAGTTCTCCACTCACAGCAACTTAGTTTGCATTTACCAGCTTTATGGTAAATAACACAGACATTCACCTCAGAGTTGGTGCACATTTATCTGCAGTTGTGAAACTTAACAAATAGTTGTTTTGCAGCACACAAAACACACACACACACACAGACGTCTTGAGTTGCCCCCCACTTATCTTGATCTTGCTAATTATATCCAAGGCGTGTGTGTGTGTTGGTGTGTGCCTGTGTACGCAACTGTGTGTTTGACTTTCCTACTTATGCCACAGACAGCTGTTGTTTGTATTGCCCCAAGTGCTCAACCCGACTTTGTAATTAGCCCTGTGTTTTACTTTACTGAAACGATGAGTGTGTGTGGTGGGGGGGGAGAAGCATGCCACCATCCCAATTCACAACACCCTACCCACCCCCAATCCCTTCTGCAAAGTAGAGCCTGAAACATCCACACACACAGAGCTCCAGCCAGTAACAATAGCTCCAACACAGAAGCCATGTTCAAAACAGCTGACATTGAAAAGTGTTAGTTTATGACCTCATTCCAAAAGAATTGAGGGCATATGGAGTGTGTGTTTGCATGGGATCACACTGAAACCATATTTATCAAAGTCTACCAGCATATCAAAGCTGCTTACACGCACAGAAACCTGTTGCATCAAGCAGCAAACTTACCAACAGATCTTCTTAAATTAACGCTAGACAATAAAGTCGCACAAATCATGTTCAATTAGAGTGTTTTGCATCATCTTGAAGACTTGAACGGGAAAGTTTAAGTTGAAAAACACAGGCCTCGTATAGGAAGGTGAGGGAGGAAATCACGGCAAGGCATGCGTTTTTTTGTAGCGAGAGGGGGATGGGTGGCTTTTTAGATTGTCCCTCCTCCCTCTTCCTCTGTCTTTTTTTTCTCTTCCCTCTCATCTTTGTTCAAGGGCTGCCTGGCTAAAACAAGCCGCCCCTGCACGCTGAATGAAAGTCACAATAAATGAGTCAAAAGTGGTAGGGAAGAAAAGTCTGCAAGACGTTGTCACCAACTGGGAGTTGACGCGTTTATTTGAGATATTGTATATTATTATTGTGCGGAGGTGGTGGCGTGTGTGTGTGTGTGTGTGTGTGTTTGTGTGTATGAGAGAGTGAAAGAGTGTGTGTGTGTGTGTGTGTGTGCGCATGGGAATGAGTGGGTGTGGTGTCAGGGGAGTTGCAGAAAAGTGAACATAAATGAATGAATAAACATACTTATCTCACTTATATTTCACTTATTTAGAATATTCATACATTTAAATAAATATCAAAAGCAAAACTTTTATTGCTTTTTTTTACCATACTTCATCATTCTCACTGCTTTTATTCCTTTCCGCTATGAATAATAAATAAAAAAGACTCAGGAAAACATTTATCATCCTCATCGCCACCATCATCTCCCTTTTTCCTTCTCCCCTTCATCACCATACAACAAGTGGCTCTGGTGTATCTCCTGGTTTAATGACCACCGGTGACGCACAAACACATTTTCCAACTCCATCTATATGCTGCTGGTAGGCAGGGACACACAAAGCTCCTTTACTGAAAACTCCCCTCTCTCTCCGGCTCCCTCACAAAGCCTGCGTGCCTCTCATTTGTAAATCACTTAAAAGCATGACAAATGTGCATTGGAAGTTTCAGAGCGTCCCTCTTGAAAGCACGTGCGAGTCTTTCATTCACACCCCTTCTCCAATACACAACCGCATTGTACTAACTGGACATATAGCTTGGCGTTAAGACGCATCAGTTTGAATATGAAGTAGAAATATTTACTGTAATAAAAAGGCTATTTGTAGTTTGTGTTAGTTATCTTTGTTTTCCTCTTTGCATTCCAAGAGAATAATGAGATATGTTTAAAAGGATGCTGGCAGGTCAGTGTGATTTGGCTGATTGCATTCAGTGTTTCTAGTGGCTGAACAGAAAGGAGTTTTGTAGTTGTGAAATGATTTGAGAGCAGAGAGAATGTTCGACTCAAATCCAAAACAAAGGAGTCTTGTCCACAACACTAATCCCACAGGAACATTTCTGCCGTAGACTGGGAATTACTGTGTATTTCAATCATGTGATGGGCCATCAAGCAGGGGGTTACAGCGTTTTCTTGTGTTTTGGGGTCTGAATGTAGTCTTAGCTGATGGGCGACGGCGAGGAATTTATATCGCCACAACAGTATTTTACAATGCAGGTTCTGAATGAAACATACTGTATTTCAGCATCTTAACGGATCATCTCATTTATACAAGAATGTGGGGGGAGCAAAGGGAGGGGTAGGATATTTACAGCACTGTTTTCAAAAAGTCTGGGTCACGACCCACCACCGGGAAGAGTTTGAACGGGTCACGAAGGGGTCACTAATAAAAAAAAGAATGTAACCAACATTAAGTAGATGATCTTCATTACAGTGTCTCCTGTACTGTAAAGATACTCACATTTTCAATTGTAAGTCTACAGTGGAAAAAAAAAACTCAAGGTCCTAACATTTCTAAAGGTAGGCACCACAATAGTACAGTCACAAAAGTCCATTATCAAGTGGTGGAAATGTTCTGGATCACAAGTTTAAAGTATGTGTAGGGAACCCACTCGCAGAAGACAATGATATTTTACCTGCACTTCAATTATTTTTGGTGTAACACTGGTTCAAGAGGTGCTTTAAATGCCAGAATGCCAGAATTTAAATTAAGAGGTTCAGCACCAAAATGATCTCACTGTCTTCAGTAAATTTTCTCTCACATGCAATATGTTTTATGTTTTATACGTTTTATTATGTGTATTCAGCATTCAGTATTCAGCATTTAGCAACAAAAATATCAAGAGAAACCATTTAATTTGATTGTGACTGAAAGTTGGCCTTGACTTTAGTTTCTGGTCTGTAGATTCATGACCTCTGAGAACACAATTCTAATCGTTACAATTAGAGAAGGACCTTCAATATCAACAATGCAAAATCTTAAACTGTCAGGTTAAATTTTTTATTTCATAACTCAGTGGTGGAAAGTAACTAAGTACTGTACTTAACTACAATTTTGAGGCACTTGTACTTTTACTACATAACACAAATTTATGTAGTAGTATTCACACAGTGGTACTTCCCCACACATTAACCATCTCACGCCCCCTCAGATTTATATTTATACTTTCAAAGGGAAATATTGTACTTTTTACTCCACTACATTCATTTGACAGCTATAGTTACTAGTTACTTTACAAAATAAGATTTTATATTAAATAAACATACAATAAAGATGAAAGCTGAAAGATTAAACCAGTGGTTCCCAACCTTTTTAGCTTGTGACCCCTTATATAAAAGCAGTGTCTTGTTGGGGTCGAGTTCTTAGCAGTTCCACCAAAGAGAGAATTCCCCTCAAAACTTCTCACATGATTTCTTTTCAATAATTGTTTGACGCCCAAAGAGGGAAAATTATCTACAAAAAAAGAGAAACTTCTGAAAAAGTAACACAAATGTATGTAGTAGTATTCACACAGTGGTACTTCCCCACACATTAACCATCTCACGCCCCCTCAGATTTATATTTATAAAGTAGATAAAAGTAGCTCAGACCAGCTACAACAATACTTACAATACTTGATGCATCCGTATTAACAATCTAATAATATAATATATTACAATATATCAGTCACAGGGGCCATTTTAATGCAGAAACTCTACTTTTACTTGTAATACTTTAAGTACAATTTGCTGATAATACTTGTGTACTTTTACTCAAGTAGGATCTCAGTACTTTTTCCACCACTGTCCAACGAAGTATGCCTGCTTGTGGTTCATGTCTTGTAGGAAGAGAGATCTTGCATTGGCAGTGCTTTTGCCAACATTTTCAACTGTTTTACAACTGGCTGGTACACAAGTCTTACAAATGTAATTATATGATTAAAAATATGTAACCATCCACTTTCAGAACAATGCTAGCTGTCAACAGTGACTGGATGTATGACTGTCTGCCTACAGACTAGACAGTTATTACAGACACGAGATGAGACTTCGGTGCCAGTCCTTGCATCACAGACAGAATACCAAGTGAGTCGACCAATGGGCTAAACTCCTAAAAAGCTGGACTTACCATTTAAGGTTTTAGTCACAGGTGGTCCAACATCTCTACTATGTGTTTCATTGTATTTTACTGGGATCAGAACTCGTGGCTGTGTGTTCAAGCCTGCATTGTCTATCTATAGTATACTGTCAGAGGTCTTGAAAGTTGCTGCTCTCACAGGAAGTTATGGTTTACTGTCAAAACTGCTGTTGTAAACACTTTCTGAGATACTGTCTCTGTCATACTGAAACGACTCCCATGGTTTTTAGTGCTTGACATTGCCAAGAAGGAAAGCTACAAGGAAGACCTATTTTGAAATTAGACAAAATATTATCTTATTATTCAATTATGTCTGCCATAATAGATGTTACCAGTCAATAAACAACACAGCTACAGCTTCAGGTTATGTAACACTGTGGTAACTCATTTTAATATTTCTTTGTCTGGTCACCTGTCTATGGCCATGCTGACACTGTGAATTACGGCTCTTGTATATTAAAGGATATACAACCATGTGAAATAATAACAGAAAGTACTGGTTAGCTAACAACCTGGCTGCCAAGCAATTGTTGCCATCCCAACATAGAAACCCCGACAAAAGCATAACACATTGCCCATAGAGGAATCATATTGTACAGCCGTTAACTCCTGTATGGAACTCCCCGAGCACATGAGGTGTGCTTGTTATTCTCATGAGCCATAAAATACAGTAGGGAAGTCTGTGCTGCTGCTTTCATTTCACCTTTTTAGTGTTATCTCTGTCTTAATGAGACATTTAAACACCCGGTGTTAATGGTTTACGTATAAAATGTGTCACTTCTCCTTGAGATCAGCTTGCAAACTGACAGGGAAATAAGAGATACTTTGGTCAGATCTATAAACTGTTTGAAGAGGAGCGGCACCTCTTATGCTATACACCTGGCAATTTAAACGGATACAGCTATCACATCTTCATGATTCACCCGTAAATATGCTGTGATGAAAAATGAATGAGGTATACTTTGTCAAACGGATCAATTATTTATCTCTGCACAAGATTTCAACACCTCCATTAAGCGTCTGGTCACTCCCTGCAGGACTGTTATGTATTCTGCTTCTCCACAGCACACACAGTGAAAGGATTTCACAACACATCAAAGTTTTCAGCTCTTGTCCTCAGCTCCCTTTATTTCTGCACGCTGGCGTCTTTGTCCCCCGCACGCACACACACACACACACACACACACACACACATAATACACATGTGCGCACCTCTGCTCCTGCACCCCCACCACCACCCTTGTGTCTTTGTATGAGACCCCCGCCTCATCCCCATTGTCATGTTAATTACCTGTTTGCTCTGTTTTGCAGGAGCCCACCATCCATCAAAGCGTCTCCCAGCTTTTCATCTCGCACAGTGCATCTCTACCTGTAATTAGGTTTGGGCGAAGGAGAAGATGGATTTTGTTAGCACCCTGCAGAGGGAAAAGAAGACATTAGGAAGTCTCCATGGCTGTTCTGGGACCAGCCTTTAATGGTGTCTAATTGATCTGAGCTGTCATGGGGCCATGGCTTCATGTGGTAGGAAGCTGATTATCCTTATGTGTCATCCTCAGTGCATAAGCATTAGCTCAGCACTCTGGCTTTTACAGTCCGATAAGGTGGGTGCATGCATGTGTGCGCATGCATGTGTGCGCATACAGGTGTGCACGTGTGTGTGCGTGCCTGCAATTATGTGCATCTGTGCTGGCAAATCTACAAAATCTCTACAAATTTTATATACTCTGCATCTGTGTGACTAAAAGGTGGGGGATGGGATCCTGTTTGTGCACATGTCTATATGTGCATTGCGTTCAGGCAGTCAAAGATTAGTAAGCACTGTATTGCTGTGTATACAAAGGGTGACTACGTATGCATATGTGTGTGCATGTGTGTGTGGGGGGTGGGGGTGGGGGGGTGGGGGGGTATATGAGTGTGTATGCATGTTCGTATTTATAGTGGCTGAGTAGAGGCTGGGCTGCGGTCAGAATAATTTAACATCCAGATGTGCGGAAGCTTGAGGGAAATCGATACAGACGATGGCTCCCAAGCAGGTGATGAGCATACTGTCATAATGCAGTAAGGATGGGGAGGGATTAATATTTAACAGTGGTCTGGACCGAACAGATGGCCGTTGATAAAAACGTTGAGGAGTGTGAGGATGAATTTACATCAAGGCCAGGTAACCGCAGCAAACAGTAATATAGTAATCAAAGAAGTTTAATTAGGAGGAGACGATAATAGCATCTTTGCTGCAAATTACTGTGTAGTTATTTACTGTGTACAGGATATCAATAAAATACTTATTGGGCACTCATATATAAGTACAAGGGAAGAAAACAAAAGGTTAGGGAATGGGGGGAATGGGGGGGCTATTTGTGTTTAAGAGGGACTTAAATAAATTACACTGTTAACAATTACTGGATACCTATTTAAAAATGACACTTAATGCATTTTTTTAATTAACAGAGTTTGGCTCCTTTTCATAACATAGTTGTTGTGAAAGGACATATAAGCTAAGTCTGCTGGTACCCCGTTCGTAGGTCTCTTAAAGCAAGTGTTGTTTCCTGTACTTCACTTGGACCTATACAGTAGGTGTCCAGTTGAAAGGATTAGATTGCATTAGTGATCAGATTACATTACAAGCACTGACACGCATCAGAATCATCTATAAAAAGTGTCCCTTAATGACAGCATGTAAACATGAACCTACATATGAAAGGAGCAAATGTAAAACAGATCTTTTCTGTATGTGTTTACTTCCTCGTGTTATGTACTGTAGGGACGTCCGTGCTGCTCTGCTGACCTTCAGCATGAAATGAAAAGTGTCTGATGCCTCTGGTGTGTTTGGAGGGGCTTTCTCTTTTCCGAAGATGGACAGCCATGCATTATTGATTACAAAACACTCCTGCAATGCTATTTCATCTTTCAAGCACAGCTGACTGTGGATTGGGCTTCATTTCAGAGCAGTTCAGATTTAGTTTGCATTGATGTGTGCACCTTTTTGATTGGCTGCACGGTTTTGTTTGTGTAATGCTTCACCCCCCCACCCCCACTCCCTCTCACCCTCTCTCACCCTCTTTCACCCCCTTTCCTTTCCACCCAGTGGGAGGCTAAATGGTAGATATGCAGAAACAACTCCCTTATCTTCACATCCCTCTGCACAGTGCGCTGGCAGAGAATTGCACAAGACAAAAGACAAAGGTAGGCAGGGGCAAACCAATGTGGAACAATGGGAGGGTGAAATACAATCTAATGGTTATCACACCAACTCTGTCACCTCTAACAGCATTCATTTGACTTTATTTTAAGCTTTGTGCCACAGCAGCAATTAAAACACACATCTGCATATTGAGACACTTTGTGTACATATGCATATTAAATACTATTAAATGTTTATATAGTGGATATTGCAAAGTCTGTGTAGATCTTATATGTTCGCACCTCACTGCCTACATTTTATTTGTTCGTATATTCTAATAGCATACATATTGTTCTCTAATTTCTCTGTCTCACTGTGCTCTGCTTGTGTTATTTTGCACAACCTGCATGCTGTTACCAATATCTCATTGTAATTCTTATTAATTCTAGTGTGTCAATTACTGACTGTGAGATGTTAAATATTCATTTGCTCACTTCTTATTTACATTCTATATTTTTTCTCTCTCCTCTTTTGTTGCTGCAACATTTCATATTTCATATGAACGAGGTTGTTCATGTTGTTCATGTTTTATTTATATTATATGTTGAATTTTCACCAAAAAAACATAAAAATCTCTTTCCTGGTCAAGAGCTTCTTTACTAAAGCAGAGACCCAGCAGACCAGAGAGTGTTGCTGAGCATGGCCTTACCTCCCCGGTCCCCCGTTGAGAGTGGTCACAGGGGAGGACGCCCATGGCGACCACGGCTGTCAGATGCTGTTTCCATGATGCCGAAGAATGATTGGTTTCATGGATCCGGACAGTGCTCTCTGACAGCGCAGGGGGAGACTCTGCCACACCTGGGAGAAGGAACAGTGGCAGGATGTGAAATGTTACTGAACAAGGTCATTCCAAGGGTCATTTTAAGACCCGTCACGCGTCTCCCCCGCCATCGAGGAATTTACAGCCTCGTGCTACATATGGAGAATATCGTGTCTGAGTTTATCCTTTGTTTGAGATGGGAGTCTGACTTAGGCTTTGTCTGCCTCTGCGTGAGGTGGTGGTGAATCTGCAGACAACAATGTCCTGGTTTGAAAAGGGAAACATACAAGCCAAAATCAGCGAAGGCACCCTTCAGTCAATGGATGTTTCTGTTCTAACTGTGACAAGATTGATGTCATTAAATTGCAATTGAAGCCTCTGATTGCACGGGAGTTTTTTCACTAGATACCTCATCTGCAAAGTGCTGCAAACAAGCACCGCATTTTCAAGTCTGACTCATGTCTAGCCTAGTCTGTGGAAAAGCGCAGCCAGTATCATTGATGTCAGTGTTGTTGGTGAGGCTTGTTAGCATGAATGACAAGGCTACAGATGTGACTCAACAACAGCAGCAGCTCCCTCACCCTCTCTCACTCTCGGCGTGTTTTTCACAACATGAGTTTAGCATGTCTCCTAGAGAGGTGGGCTTCCTCCTGACAATCCCACTCCCAGGGCCCGTGACAATTTTAATGATTGATCACTCTCCTCTTGACTGCGGTGAGAGGGAAGAGATCAGACCACAGAGCAAAAAAAAAAAAAAAAGGAGAGGGAGGAAAGAGGGGCGTGGACAATCCCACAAGGTCAGAGTGATGTCCAGTCTTTTGTTTTCAGTGGTGAGATCAGTGGCCTGTGCAGCCGCGAGGGGACAGACAGAGTAACTGGCGGCCTGGCAGGAACAGATGTTCTTACACAATGAACATGCACTTGGTTGGTTGCTTATTCACTAAAAGACAGGGGGCTGACTTCCCCTTTTTGGAAACAAAGAAAAATAAAGCTAAGAGTCATGGCTTTCCACCTGTAGGCCTATATCAGGGAAAAATGTTGCTGAGGTAATCAGGCTCATATACAGTATGATTTACGTCCTGCTAAAGATACATCCATACAACAGATGAGCACCTATTTATGGGCATGATAATATGTTAAAGTTGTACATAATTCTGGTGTGTGTTTGCGTGTGTGCGGGATTTTTCTAGATTCTTAAGAGGTCAAACGCTCTTTTTTCTTTTTAAAAAAACATCAGGGCTGAGTGGCCCTATTTTCTCTGCTCAAACAAGGAGACTGTTACTCCAAGTTGTTTTTTCATTTTATTCCAAACTGGACATAAAGTACCGGAGGATTTTTCCTTGATATTTCTCACTACTGGAAGCATTACAATACAGTATACACTACACTACATGCAACTACAGTATAAGGCACATGTGCTATGTTTAGCGTGTAGTATCCTGTTCCGGATACAGTGTTCTGAATGAAATAACTTTAGGTCAATTATCTACAAGCTCACCAAACAATAACAGCAGTTGAAGTTGGTTGTGGAATAAATGGAATTGTGAAATGGAAAATTGTTTTTCCAATACAACTGTGTGTAAATTGATAATAGTGGGAACAGTAACTTGTGGTCCATCAGATGGAATTACAATTCCATGACTTTTCCATTACCTTCTTTTCCTGTCAGACTTCTTGTCTTCATGTTGTTCTAGTGAGACAAGCATTAACACAAATTCCCTGACTTTTCTGTTTCTAAGACGCACATCTAAAAACTCATGATATTCCACAAGTGGCATGACCCGATGGTACCCTGTGGGATTTATTTAGATTTAGTGACCAAGATTATAGAATCAGTTAAAATGAATACAGTGTTTTTGTTTCAGTCATTTTGGACATCCATACTCTCTGGTTCTTCCTCAATTTTAACACACAGCCCTGCTCCCTAATGGTCTGTATTCCATATATAGAGTGCCTTTTTGTGTCAATTGAAAACATCAATTCTCCTGACTTCCTGTCATTGTGGATGTATGAAAGAGATGTTATCAATATCAACACCAGATTATAAACACCCATTTAAACCAACATTTAAAATGAGAAAATCATCCTGCCTGCATTTGTGTGTGGGTGTGTGAGCTCCCTGTGTGTCTTTCAGTAGGAATGTAAGGTCAGTTTAAAGTGTTAGGTAGGATATTCACCACATGGGTAAACCAATTTTCTGGGAGTCGTTAACTTGTTCCGATCAAAATGAGATCTGAGTGAAACACACGTCTTTCGGGCGGTTGAGATCAGCAGCACAGTCCTAAACAGGGTTATCAGCACAGTCAGCTTGTTGGCATCTCCAGGATTATTGGCCCATAAATGACCAAAGCCATTCATAACTCATTGCCTCCCTCTGCTGGTGTTAATGGACAGTAAAGTCATTTTACAACGTGCCTCACACCCTCTTCAAAAATCAATATGATATTGTCCATGGCACTCAATTGTGAGTGCAAAACTAACATATCACACTTTATGATATCTTAATGTCTGATACTGCCAGGGGGACTTAAACTATGTCATGGGTGAGTTTATAGTCAGCTTATCAGACAGTATTTCATGGTATTTTTATTTCCTAAGGTATCGGTAATATTACAGTAATATCTCTACAGGTGCTTTATGTGTCACTAGCAATCAATACTGAGTTTCATATACTTTGTGGTGTTTTCTCTCCTATAGTACCACCTGAACCTTCTAATAATGTTCCTCTTGGGAATTACAGCGTACTGTTTGATTAAAATTATAGAGTGAACAGAATTAATGTAATTACTATATTATTCTGATAATATTCTGATATTTCCTACAGAAAATCTATAGTTTTGTCGTGACATTTGCAATATCTCTCTACAGTTCTTTTTCATTAGGGTTATCAATGACAATGACTCTTTAATCCGGTTTGTTGAATGTATGTGTATTGTCTTTGTAATGGTAGTAAGGAGGTGTAAAGACAATTGAAAACAAGATCAATAGGATCAAACTATCCTTTATCAATATCTCAAATGTTTAAATTTCCCTGCTGATTGCTAGTTTTTTGAATAGGACTTGTTACTTAACTGCCAGTTTCCTTTTCCCCCTTTTTTCACGTTCACTTTTAAACATTTTTTACTTTTGACAGTCCATTCACTGTTGTATACATGGCCAGATTAACCTGCTTGAGGACAGCGGGGCAAAAATTAGCTATGAGCCCCTCTTAATTCCCTGGTTAAACAAAAGTGTAGCCTATTTAGGAATAGGCTATGCACAGTGTAAATTTTGACATATGGTAGACAGAGCAGGTAATAATGCAGTACCCACCTGTAGGGCTTTATTATTTCAGTTATTAATGTACTTTAGTGGTGCATTATGTCAAACTTTAACATAAACCACTTGGTAAAATTAATATAATAATGCATTTTTAATAGATACTGCAAAAAACCCTCAATATTAGTTTATTACATTATTTCTACCGATTTGCTTTAAGTTATATTAGCCTACCACAAACCAACAGACACACAATGGGGGTTTTGGGGCCCTTGAGGGGCCACCGACAGTACAGTAACACACAGCCTACAGCTACAGGTGCCATCTAGATTATTTCTCTTTAAAAAAGTACACATATATATAGGCTATATATATATATATGTTTCTATATTTTAAGGTAGGGTATTTACAATAAATGCAGCCACATTATTTGAGAAAAGGAATACAATTATATAGGCAAACTAAACTGGCATTGATGGTATAGTATACCACATATTATAAATATTTAATTCATTAGTTATTCATAATTATAAAGTAACTCACTCCCTTATCAGTAAACAGCAAAGTTGTTGTTTTTGTGTGTACCTGAAGGTGCATGTACAATGAACCAAACGGTAGATGTCTCCCTACTCCGTGCAGCTGTGGGTCTTCATGGGTACGATGCTGTCTACAGATGAGCGAGTCGCCATTTTGAAAAGCAAATCGTTCACAGCACACCCGCCCTGAGTACTGGAACTATGCCGCGGGGCCGGCCTCGCAAACTGAGAGTTAAAAGCAACGACGAAACAGGTAACAAGTACCAAAATGCAACGAATAAAAAATACAGATTATGGGCTATCCAAATAACCTGTTATTATTTGGACAAACATCTCTGTATCTTTTATAATAACACTTCAATGTAGTGTATATAGTCCCCGGATATAGTATTGCGGGTGGGCTTTGCTTTGTGCGGCGAAGGAGTGATTGAGGCGGAATGATATTAATAACATCTCGGTGCCTCTTCTTATTGGCTTCCAGTCTAAATTGGTGTCCGTGAGGGGAAGAACCGCGGTATCGTGTAGTGTTAGTCAATGTACATGTTTTTACACTTAATCTTTGTTTATTAGTAATTCGTCGTTAGCTTGTTGTTGCTAACTAGCTCGCTTCGCTACCGTTAGCTTCGAGGCTAAGACGCCAAAACGTTAGCCATTATTGTTTTTGATCTTGTGAGGTGCTGCAGCGAGTCTGTCCAGGTGCTGATGGACCAGTTGTGTGTGGTCAGAACAAGTAGTCACATTCACGGATTGACATGACCTGAAGAAGTGTCCATACGTGTTGTCTGAGTGCGTTCAGCTTGCTAGCATATTGGTGCCATAACTGGAATACAATATTTAGCGTAGTTATGATGACACGTTAGTTGGATAACTTGAATGGTACGTTAACGCACGATTCCGCTGATGGATGCAACGTTAAGCTACCTGACAACAAAACAGTCTCATATTAGCGTTACACAGAAATTTCACACTTCAGAAATGTCCTATAGAGCAGTCACACACTGTCCTAGCAATGCCTGTGACAGCCAAGATGGGCGTGTGGAGCCAAACTGTTGAATACCAATAATAGAAACACCCCAGCAGGTTCACAGACGTGATAAAAAAAACTCTTTTCTTCACATGAGACTGCAACTGCAGTTGTGTGCAAGTGGGCTAACGTGACAGAGAGTGAAACCAAATCATAAAACAATGTCTCATTGTTTTTATTCGCCCTCTAGGGAAGCAAATAAGGTAAAACTTTATTTTACCTGCGAGCCTCTATCATGTAGCTACACACCTCACTTTTAGAAGTGTTGTTGTACTAATAAAATACAGTGAAAGACTTATTTTAGTGGGTATGATAGTCTGAAGCCAATTTCCATCCTGACAGGGGGAAAAACATTGAGGGATATCACTATATATTTTTCTAATATTTTTAACAGTCAAATTTAAAGATATGGAACATAGGAAAAAAAACACTGGCTCAATTCAGAATTACTGCTGACATTGTTAGCCTTGATCATTGCAGCCTTCAATAACAGGTCGTATTCAGTATTGTACCGTACAGTTAATACATTATGTGGACCCCAGGAAGACTAGTTGCCAAGGAAACAACTAATGGGGATCCCAATCAAAGCAATACAGCTCAAAGTGATGAAATGAAAAACCCAAGTCAGAATAGACATTCTCATGCATTCTTTGGGATTACTTTGTACTGAAACTATCCCATTCCACTTCATTCTCAATCTCCCTTAAGTACCTACACCCCACTTAGAGAAGTATTGAATTCATATATATGCCAAGTCATAGCGTGTGTGTCCTTAGTATGCTACCACATCGTCATCTACCATTAATTTGAAATTCCCGAGAGAGGACTGTCATATGATGGGATGTATATAAAGATACTGTTTGAATGCAAACCTTTGGTTTTAGACAGTTTTAAAACATAAATCCACTGAATACAGCACCTGTGTAATTGAAGAGGCTGGAATGCACTGTGTCATATCTACATCAGATATTCTTGTCAGGAGAAAGCCCCTTGAACCAAATTAGATATTGAAGATGTCAAAGTGTTCTCTCTTGCACCTCTCATCAGATGCAGATGAAAGTAAGGCGGAAAATTTCAGTGATGGAGAGCTCAAGGACAAGAAGTGCACAATATGCTCCCAGATCTTTACTACTGAGAGCCAGCTGCAGAAGCATCTCCGTGAACATGAGATCAACGATAAGGTAAGTACAGCACGTGAAGTGTTGGCAATCATAGCCATAACAAGGCGGTGAACACAGAACAGTTTTTAAACTTTATTTATTTAGACAAAGTCAGAAGAGCCTGCTTGCTTTCTGTCACCAGCACACGTATTTGTATTCTTCTTACAATACCACGCATTCAGATCTTGAATCTGGCCAGTATAACCACATCCAGTTGTTGTTGATCACTGGTAGCTGCCCAGTAGAACCACACTTTTACTACTGGGCTCTAAACAGCTCCACTGGAGCCGCTGAGATTCAAGTGCTTTAGGGTAGTTCTCATAGTGCTCTGACATAAATTTCGGACATGATCTGTCAAACAAAATGTTTATTGACTAATTGCTTTATAGTGAGGTTAACAGTACCAATGATGGAGAGGAGAGGGTTTCAGCTTTTTGACCTTCAGTTTGACATTTTGACCTTCAGTTTGGTTGAAAAGGCTCATATTTGTTGTGTCAAGCAACCATTAAGTTCAGCGAGATGCTGCCATACAGCGCCAAGCCAGGCACCACAGGATACACCAGAGCAGTTGTCACAGCACAGCTGGACAACTGAGAGACGTGATGGAGGTATGAGGTGAGAGCATTCGAGCCCTCACTGGAGCAGTAAGCTGCGTCTGTGAGGTAGCTGACCTGTTGTGGATTACCTTCACAAAGCACAACAAAAACTCACCGCTTTGTTTGAGCAGAGGAAACTCTCCACCTGACACCTCCACCTGAGTTTGGTGCAGGTGAAGAGCATAACTAACCTGCTGTAGTGGATGACAATGTCCCAGCTACAGGTGGGATTTGGGCCAAGCTAGTGGCTTAGCGTCAAAGCTGGAGGTGTCCTGGATTTTTCAGCTCGGATGATTTTTCACAATGTGTGAAGTTTAAAGCTGCTGTAGATGCCACTGTTTGTTCTCGCTGCAGGTCTCAACTTAGTCTGCCAATCACAATATTTGGTGCCAGCTGCTTCCAAAGCTTCTGGATTGTGTTGTTACCAGCAACATGGTAGACATTCTCTTATATCTTCTTCACACAGAACACATCTGGGGTTATTTACTTATCCTTATGTAACATTATATTAAAGCCACAACATTTTGTATCACCGCATGTTTTCAGTTAACGGGGTGTTTACTAATAGTGAAGCCTGAGTTGAGTTGATTGAAGAAACTGCTGTTAAATAAGACCGGATGTCTTGTGCCATGTCTGGAAAGCAATGGAGTGCAAAAGCACGATGTGTTCTCTGCTCCTGAACTTTGAACAATGGGAACTATTGTCAAAGAGTAATGACACAGTCTGACTCCCGGGTGAATGAAATGTGGAAGATTTTTGGTAGTTCTTAAAATGTTTAGACCTGTTTGATAAGATTGAGTTCAGTATGTGTGAATAGCTGCCTCAGTCATAATCCACAAGAATGGATTTGCTGTGAGCCATCCCAGGGAAAAATGCATACAGTTGCTGCTGTTGCATTGCTGATCTTTTTTTGTGCAGAGCAGTTATAGAAGAACTATAACTGAAATTTTGCTAAGAAGGACCAAAGTTGCTTAATCCAAACCCCCCTGGCTGGGGTCTCTCTCCCTCTGTGGTGCCCACTGACTTCTCTTAAATAGCGCAGTAAATATTGCACCCCCTTCTCACAGATGTTGAATCACAGCCGCAATTTCCTCTGTGCAGTGTTTACTGGCCAATAATAGTAAATCGGCTTCTGTGGCCATTTGTTTGAATTTCCATTCCCCCCTCCCGTATTTTGTAGTCCCGCGTAGAACATCCTAAAATACATACTGCACAAACTCAAAAACATTAACATCCACTGAGTCACTAGATGAGTCAGAGGGTTCTGCTCTCTGTTTTATTTTTTAGAGCCAGTTCATGCTTTGTAATGTGTGATATTTATCATGTGGTAAGATACTGTGTGGAGGATGTTCCTGCCCATCATGGAGGTACAGTACGATGATGTGTTTGCACTTTTTGGTGGCTACTCCTCGGGGGAGTATTGCAGGATTGATTTGTGTTGGAACTTAATCTTCCAAGGAGCAACAGATGTTTTTTGTTGGGAAAATTATATTTTTAATTAACAATGCATGTTTTTAAAAGTACACATGCAGAATAAATGTGCATTAATTCATGTCTCAGTTCGCCCTCTTTTCTCCATTTACCAGCTGCTTATGTCTTTAGCAACACTTTGCCCTCTTCCCCTTTTCAGATCCGTCTACATGCTTTCTGTCTCGCTGTCTTTCTCTGTCTTACTCCCTCTCTCACTCTCTCTCTCACACACACACACACACATTACACACATAATCATAGACAAGTTAAGGAGCTAGGTCCTCCACTCCATGCTATTAACAAGAATGTTAGAGTAAGGAAAACTTCTGTCTGTTCCCCATTTGATCTCTCTCTTCTGGCATGAGAAGATGATAATAGGACCCTACCTCACTTCATTTGCAGCTGCACCTGTAGTTGTGGGTCATTTCAATTTCAAGGCCACTATCTTCACTTACATAGGCATTCTCTCCAGGCTGAGGAGCAGTAGCCTCGGGTCTGCCACTGTGAGTAAGACTCGCCGGCGTCAGCGTTGCTCTCGGCCTTCACCACATTCAGAAAGTACTCTGAAATTAAGTCAGTCAGCTCCTCTAATAGAAACGGAATTTGATATTGGGGCCATTTCTGCCTCATGGGAAATCATTTTTTATGTTGTCTGGTACTATTCTGTACTTGTATATCACAGTGTTTTTTCTCTCTTTCTGTCTCTTTCTGTTTCTCCCTCTCTCTCAAGCTGAGACACTGAAAAACAAAGATTACGTGCACATAAGACATTGTCTATGATTAGAGAATAAAGTGAGATATTATGTTTTAACACACCTGTTACTTTGCAGATCCATGATTCTAGGGGACACTTGTTATTAAGTAGGACAGGGGGAGAAAGCTTTCCTGGTTCACAGCAAAAGTAGTTGCTTAAGTCAGTTTAGGTAGCACATTGATTGAGGTGCTATAGGGACTCTTTCTGTCTCTACCAAGAGTGAGAATTAACAACAACAAGGACTGGATTGCAGAGGGAGTTGTCTGAGATCTTTTACATTCGCATTATTCACTACTTTCTTCATTTTCTCTCCTCTCTCCCTTGCAGCCTCATCGATGTGACCAGTGCCCACAGACATTTAATGTGGAGTTCAACCTCACACTCCACAAGTCCACACACACGACCTCTGACTTCACCTGCCCTGTTTGCAATAAAAAGTTCTCCCGCATTGCCAGCCTCAAATCTCATATCATGCTGCATGAGAAGGAGGAGGTTAGTCAGCTGACCAATCAAACATAAAACCATCAGTGACTTGCATTTACCACCCGTTAGGAAGAACTTTATTTCTCTCTTTTGTCTCCTCTCTCTTCCACCTTTGCTACCCACCCTGCAGAATCTAATCTGCGTAGAGTGTGGAGATGAGTTCATTCTTCAGAGCCAGCTCTCTCTGCACTTGGAGGATCACCGTAAGGAGCTGTCGGGCATCAAGGTCTATACCTGCAAGACCTGCGACAAGGAGTTCAAGACATCTGCACACCTCAAGGAGCACATGAAGAGTCACGTCAAGATGAGGTCAGGCAGGGCTTCAGATGCTGATTTATTTCATTTGACTGAGCCAGGAGGAAAACTGCTTGAAGTTAAAAGGGAATCCAAAAGCTATTAAAAGGAACTATGAGGATCTTGTCCGAGGCAATTTATAGCCTAAAGTCCACTATGATGATGATGATATTTAGGGATTGTTGCTGCCCACAGTCAGTCTTTTACATTACATATAATTTTATTTTCCAAGTTTTCTGCCAAATGAATTGCAAGGAAGCAGTGTATGTGAGTCATGGAGATGGAGGGGCATCTGAAACAGCAGTTAGACTATCAAGACACAATAACACTCCCCTGTAGGTCAGAGTGAAAGCAGGTTTCATTGCAGAGTTTACAGAATGAAGCTGAATATTTTAGTAAAATCTTTCATTACACATGAATTATTTTTTCTGGTCATTTTAGTGGTGAAAAATACTCAGGAGCTGTGAATGAACCTCCATCAAAATGTAATGATATCTGATGAGGACATGCACAGTCTACCATGGCAGGAAGAAAAAATTGGAGTTTTGTACATTGTCATTCATTCTCATGAATTGAATGCACTCGGCAGGCAGTTTTTCATTAGCATAAGGTAAATGCCCAAATAAGCCTATACAAGGGCAACAAGTCCCCAGTGCTGTGTGCAAATCTTCTATAGGCTATTACCAGTGGAAGCTAAACATTAGAACCAAGGTCAAAAAAGAGCCTTGCAACAACAAAAGTAACAGCCAAAGCTTTGGAGGATATTTCTACAACATTTAATGCTTTATCAGCTCAAAACTGCACGTGTGGGAATTAAAAGATGTGGTTTGAAACCAAAAAATATCTGTCAGTTTTAGGAACATGCAAGTGGGACAGACAATACAACAACTGGCATGATCAAGTGCCATAGATCCATAGTGTACAAATAAAGCATGTAACTATATATTGTGGCACAAACTCTGCTATACAAAAATACTACTATGTGCATTGTGAAACTGAAAAAGAATTGTATTATAAAGTAAATCTAGTTGACTAGATTTTTAACTTCACTTCATCTACAAGTAAGAGTATAAAAATATTTTAAAAAACTAAGAGAGGTGAATTTTGAAAGCACTATTTTATGTCTAAGGAGAAATGATTCCATGGGGGGAAAAATGGTCCAAAAAATGAAATGGATTTTACGTTAGTTCCAATCACATGAACAGTTTACCTTTACCAAACCTCAACCTTTACTTACAGCACAAACGTTTTTTAAATAGGAAAACAATATTTATTCCTACAAGAGTTAAATGCAACAAAACAAATGATCGGCTGTGACCATCTGTAAATTCATGGCATGTAAAACCAATTTGACTTTTTTTTTACTCCTTCCACAGGCCGCTCACCTCTAGTTCCAGAAACTACAAGAAAAACATTGATCGCAGTGGGTTCACAAACAGCTGCCATCACTGTGGAAAGGCTTTCAAAAAGCCCAGCCAGCTTGTTAGGCACATACGAATACACACAGGTGAGTGAAAAGCACAGGAAATTGATGACATGTTTAGGCTACATTGATCTAAAGCACATTTAATGATTCATGCCCAGAGGTATTACTATAAAAAGTCTGAGTGGACAGCAGGTGAAGTGGATGTTTGCTAAGGTGTGGGCGGGCACTGCCACCAGGTTGTAATTGGTGGAGGCTCGGTAGCCTGCTGTTCCAATGTTGTCGCTCGTGGGCGCAGCAGGAGACTCTGCAGGTGTGTGGGCCATGGTGGCATAAACAGGAGAGTGGGCACTTTTGTTTCTTGATTTGAGTTTTTTAATGGCCCCTAAGTTTAATTCCAGGCAGTGTTATATAACTGAAGTCTCACATTTGTTTCTCTAAACTGGACTTATTTTGATTAAGTTTTCCTCCTTAACTGACTCCATGACAAAACACCACCGACTCCTGAGCAGTTTGCTGTGTTTACCCTCCTTTTCTGAGGGACTGTACGCCTCATCACTCAGCTGCCATGCAGAGATGTGTGGGTAGCATTTCGATATGCCTATTTAAATTCTAATATTCTTGTGTGGATGTGCGCTTGTTCAGCTGTCTGGGTTCAGGTAATGTAGCCAGAAGCTTCCACCCACGTGCTGTTTACACATCATCCACATGTTAATTTGCTTGGTTGGCTGGCTGGTTGGATGACTAATGGTGGATGGAGTTGATTCCTCTGTGCTTCGAATCTCAAACAGCTCTTAAGCTGATGAGGTGCAGAGTCGCTTTGGGAGACTACACGCGCACATAGAAACACGTGCACATCATGCCTTATTCTCTCTCTCTATCTGACGCACAGAAGAGTGAATAAGGGTACAAGACTGTATTTGAATCATCTTTATTTAGGCTTGAAATAATACCAGAGATGGCCTTATGTTGGTGCCATGGTGACAAAATTGTGTCGTCATACTTGTACAAAATAAGGTATTTTCGTAGATCATTTGTATTGCAGGATGATGATTTAATGGATTTGATGAGTATTTTAAGTCCTAAAGATGGACACAACCAGGGTGTTGTGTATTCTTTTCATGTAAATGTATTAAATTGCTTAAAAATACAACCAAACATGATGATTTGAATGTGATATGTGTAAGATATAAGATTAGCAGTATTTGATATATGGCAAAATACAAAATTTAAAAAAATCTTTTAAAAGTAAATGCTCCTGCTTGAAGAAAGTCACAATAGTTTACTGGTCCAAATATCCAATGCTGTAATCAGCCTCAAAACCTGCTTTAAGTAATGTGATTTTAACAATAGAAAGTAATAAGTGAGGACATTTTAAAGAAGCCCCCAGTATTTACCCCTAGCTTTCACTATTTACTTTTGATTGTAGAAATTGCAGCAAAGTCAAATTATCATCAGTGTTTCCGGCATCCTGATGGCGGCTGTTTTACCTGTGTTTGACCTGCCCTTGCCCTTCCCTTTCAGGTGAGAGGCCATATAAGTGCACACATTGCGGCAAGGCTTTCAACCAGAAGGTGGTGCTGCAGACTCACATGGTGAGACACACTGGAGAGAAACCTCACCTCTGCATGTTCTGCCCTGCTTCCTTCTCCCAGAAGGGGAACTTGCACTCCCACGTTCAGAGAGTTCATTCTGAGGTAAGAGCACAGTTCCACATGTTTGAAAGTGAAATACTCAAGACACTCAAATTTACTACCTCAATTACTGTATTGGAAATATGTGTGACGTGATGCCATCTGTGACTAGGTAGCTGTGTATTGCAGCAATAAAAGAACTACTAAACAACAAACAGTGCTTTTATAAAAATTATATGTAAAAGTTTGGAGTTTGCAGCTTTACATTCTCACTATAGCTGTTTTTCCATCCAAATCTTGTGCAGGTTTTGATTTAAATGAAACAGTGGGCTTACAGTCAGTGTTCTTGCAGTGTGGATGACTGAAAATAGAGGAATTTAAGTAACCTTAAAATTTGTAGTAATGGATGTGTCAAACATCCATTATTTGAATCCGGCCAAAATCGTTTTGGAATTTAGCAACAATTGTGCAGTAACAACAGAGAAGATGTTCTGTGTCAGTTCTCTTAATTCTTGTAGCTTTTGTCATCTGCCAAAGAGCATTTTTGTTGAACAAGTGAAACAACATCCCAAATGAAACTGAATTAATTTAGCTATGAATGCTGTTTGTTTTGTTTTGTGAATTTCTAGAAATACCCATGCAAATCTTCAAACGAGGTGGAATAACTGAGGTTATGTCACTCATATAGTACTTCACTGATTCAAGAACATTCTTGGAAAAAGTAAAAAACAACAATTTTACACATCAAATACTGTTTATAGGTCTTGGAGAGTACTACTGGTTTTGTGGCTCAAGAGGGAGCTGTGCGAAGTCTGATAAATGTTCTTGCCAAGTGAGCTTGCCAGCCCTCTGTGGCCTGATCTTTACTTGAGGCTAGCAGTTCGAGGCTACATTAGCTGCTACTAGCATAACACACCTGAATCTCGGACCAAGCTGTTGGTGGTCGAGTTGCATTGTGGGTAATGTAGGCACCAGCTTATGGCAAGGAAGAAGAATGTGGAGTAAAAAAGACTAGCATATCTCTGCTGCATCGACTTTGTTACATGTTTTTTAAACTGTCCATCCGGAGTCTGACAATGTATAAGGAGTGCTGAACCGGAGTTCTCTTTTAATGTCTGATTCACTGCATTCATAATGTTTTGTCCATCCTCCCTCCTCACTGAGTTTAGGAAAAGTGTGATTTTCAGTCTTTGCAGTACGTTTGATAACTGATGAAGATCAGATACTGTGTATACAAAATTGCTGCAGTGTGGCTTACAGGGGAATTAGTACCATAGTACTTTTAATTCACTGACATAAAAATACAAGACTTTGTAGAAAACAGCAGTCTTTAAGTGTTTCAGTTGTGTATAGAATGGCTGAGCTCAGGGAGTGAATGAGACAGCTGATAGTCTAGTGTTTGTTGTTTGGTTGCAAAGATGCTCCCTGTCTTCATCAACCAAGAGGAGAGCAGGAAACAAAAAAATAGTAAAAAAAAAGACTGGTAAATGGTTATGGACTTATACATAAATTTGAAATGTTAATAGAGCTGTTCATCACGCTGAGGAAATATCACATACTAGACTTTTCAATATTGTTGTGTTGGAAAGGGAATGAGATGAAATTGCAGCCCTTTGTTCCTCATTTGGTTCTTCTCCTTTGTACGCACTTCACAGCAACCAATTTTAAAGAGCCCTCCTGATTTATCCATCCTAATTTAGCCCGGACTTTGGTCTCTAACAGTGCTCTGTCACTGAGGTTACTTCCTCTTAGTGCCAAATTGTGGTTGAGAGGTCGAAAGAGTTGGACACATCAAAGTCCTCCCTAGGTGCCCAAATGTCCATATTGACAGATAATGAATTCTCCTGTGTGTGGGTGTCCTTTTATAGGGTTTGTTAACAAAACTCATTAATGGGTGGAGTGGTAGTGGTGGGAGTAGCTCCTAGTTGATGATTGCTTCCAATAATGTGGCTGCAGTCTGGGCTGGGTCAGCTTTCTGGCAACCTGATTGTAAAGCAGCACAATGGTCTCCATCGCAGGAGGTGCAGTGGGTCCCCCATCAGTGGATCTGCCACAATGCTCAGTGCTGGTGCATTTTAGCAAAAAGGTAATAAAGCCTTAAAGTATAAAAGATGTTTTGTGCTTGGACACCAAGCTCCACACTCATTTGGTTGACTCCTACCAGTGCCAGATGAGAAATTGATTTACCTGGGTTTTTGCCACAGCTACAGCTTCTGAAAATTTGAGAAAAAAATCTAAAAATTGCTGTCATGGTGGTCCATAGGTCTGTTTGCTTATATAATATTAATAATTGGTTAATGACCAAGTACCTGCGAAGCTAATGTCATTCCTATCATCTTCAGCTGTGCTAACCCTAACCATATTAGTGAAAATGAGCAAATTGTAGCATGCTAACATGCTATAATAAGATACTGAACATGGTAAACATTGCACCTGCTAAACATCAGCAGGCAGCTGTTTCTCATACTCAGAAAGACTATTATAACAAAATAAACTGATGATGATGTACTTAGCTATTTCTTTTGTGGATATCGTGCATAGATCCTCTTCAGCACAATCTCTAATCTTGCGGGTAATTTGAGCTGCTTGTGAGTCCTTTTGACTTATTTTTAGCCCCGTTTCCATTTGTAAATAGGCAGTGTGAAAAAGTGAACCGCATACATTCCAAATTGTCACATGACAGTAAATAGAAATCAAAATAGGGTTCACATACTGTACATTATGTTGCTCAAACATTTTAATATTAACACCACATAGAAGTAACATAAAATCAGGCAATGTGGACCTAATGCAACAAAGTAAACTTCAGACTACTGATCTACAATCTGTGGTCAAGATTCCACCTTAGAAGAATATACAGTATATAGTCATTTCCAGTTGGCGATGTCTAAACCTTCAATCATAGACCATAAAAGACATTGTCTCTCATGGCTTATGATACCTGAATTCACAATTGCTATATAATTATCTGTACATATGTAATTGACAAAAAATACTTTTAAGCTACTGACTTAATTATACCTCTGAAAAAGAAACACAGTTAATGGGCTCGACTGTACAAACATATCCACACCTCTTTTTTTGTTTCTACAGTGGGGGCGTTTTAATGGTGTTTCTTGTAGAATTAATTGAGCCTGAATAAAAAGCCTCACACTTAATTCACTCTGATGAACAGTCAGGTTGTATTAACGTGTTTGAGTATACAGTATATTTGATGGCTGGTTTTGCCCCAGCCATTGTGTTCCAGTCCACCTCTTTCAGGGGTTCAGTTAGTCAAGTGGCCTGCTGACTTCCAGCACATTTTCTTACACTTTCTCTTTGTCTTTTTAACAAAATAGGTTTGAACAAATTGAACTGTGTTTTTTTTCCCTTAATTGCTCACATGATTGTATATTCCACGCTAAAAGCCAGTGATGGGGACAGTTGATTGAATTACTTCTGGAAAGCCAAACAGCAGGACCATTTGAATAATGCATCTAATTTTCACAAGTGTTCTTCAGCTTTCCTGTTCCAGATAGAGTTTGTCCTTATGATTGACTGACTTTATGAATAAATTATGGTCAGGCGTTGTTCGCAATAGATTTCATGAGCAGATGCTTACTCGGGAACCAGGGGAGTAAAATCAACATGGTTAAATCTAATTAAGTGTTTGGTCATGTAGGGTGTAGGCATGCTGAGACAATAACACTGCAGATAAAAAAGCATCTAAAACCTTTGCTCATCACAGATTAAGGTGCTGAAGCTCGGGAAAAAAGTTGTTTTTCTGTTAATCTGTGATCCAAAATCAGCTGCAGTCAAGTCTATAAACATAAGTCAAACAGTCAAGCTGCTGTTACTTTTTTTATTGCTTTGACAGGGTGGTATATAGATTTATAAATCTCACAACACTAACAAAAAAGCCCCACTTTGGTGAATTTATGGCACTTGAATTTGAATGTCATAAAAGTCATAAATCACTAAGCTTCCTCAAACCACAGCATCTCAGAAAGGATGTACACTGTATTAAGCTCGAGTGTATATAATACTACCAATACAGCTACTGTACCACAACTATGCTGCTATTAAAGGCAAATTCGTAGTATTTATTGTTTATTGGCGGTTAACAACAACGAAATGCGTTAACAGTACCAAGAGTGTGGGTTTGGATTTTTAAGTTTAGTTAAGTTTCTAAAAACATTTTGAAAGGCTTAGAGCAATTACACTTCAACTGATTTCAACTGCTTTTAGTTCATATGCTTCAACAGACTCTTCAAGCCCTTTCAGTGCTTCACATTCAACTGAAACTTCGACTACTTTAAGTTCTTGAACTTCAACTGAAACTCCCATGCAAACAATTTACATATAGAGACATTTTAACCTGTTTTTGCGCTTCTGTAGCGTAAGCGGGCATATTGTATTTTCCAGTTATTATTTTATGGCGGTTAACAGTAAAATAATGCATTAGCACTACCAAGACAGTGGGCTTGGATTTTTAATTTTAATTTGGATTTTTCATTTTATCCCCCATCCCAACCACCTTTCTACTTCCTAAATGTGTGACCCCACTAAACTTGCTGCCTTCAATTTCCTGAAGAAAAATAATGAATTTCAGCTTTTTTTAATATCCCTTATCCCCAAATCTCCCTTGCTCCATCAACCACTAAATATGTTCCATCAGAATCAGGATCAGCTTTATTGGCCATGTATGTGTGCACATACAAGGAATTTGCCCTCAGTGTACTTACACAGAAATAGACATAGTAGCTAAGAACAAGGACAACAAAGCAGAACAAATAAGATAAAAACTAGGTGTATATATAAGTATATACTGTATACATAACATCAAAACACCAAATGAGGGAATATCTTTTGGAAGAATGGTGTTCATCCCTCCAGTAGAGTTCAGAGACTTGTAAAATCAATGCCAAGGAGCATTGAAAGTGTTCTGGCGGCACATGGTGGCCCAACACCTTACTAAGACACTTTATGGTGGTTTTTCCTTTAATTTGTCACCCGTCTGTATATAAATATATAAAAAGCACCAACAAACAAAAATAAGATTAAATTAAAAAAAAAAAGTGTAAGTCAAGTATTATTGTAAGTTTTAAACAATACAAATAGTGCAAAGAAATAAATATTGAATGGATATACATGGGGTGGATGATTATGTACAGTATGTGCATGTATACATGACTATGAACTATAAAAATAAATACAGTATATACAGCGTGCAGGATTTATACTGACAGTGACAGTGCATGATGATATGTACATGTTAAGAAACGGTGCATTTCAACCTCACTTGCACAATTAATGACATCAGGACATGACATTTAATAATCTTCTACCTGTCTATGTTTGTGATCTGCCCCCTTTTCTTTCTCCGTAGACCCAATTTCTGTCCCGATCTTTTCATCATTGTTGATGTCTATACCTTCACTCACTTCACCGCCTCCTCGTATGACATCTATTCCACCTCTGTCCCTTCTTTCACTATCCTTTGCTCATACCTAATGATTACCACTACGATGAAAACACACATCTTAGCCCCATGAGAAATGACTCTCCTCTCGTGCCCAGCCATCTTTCCCATGGTTATGTCTGGGCACACTCATCCTTAACCCAGCTGCCACATACCCATCATCGTGGCAGTGATAACACCTTACTGGAGCTCTTTGATGTACCCTCACACTCTCACAAACATACTCCAAACGCGTCCTTTCTGGTGACTCAACCATCTTTCTTCACAAACTTTCTCCACTTCCTGTAAACAATCTCTTCTGTTCACTGACCCTGATCCTCCACTTCAACTGTGGTTTGTCCTACATGGAAAAGCAATCAACCTCCCTCATGCTTCTTTTTGCGGCACACTCAGCAGTCACACTTGCTCTTATTGATATTTTCTTAGTGCTCTCACATTCCTAATCGGTTTTTGACTCTTTTTTGAGCATCGCTTTCCACCCACCACTTGCTGTCATTTCAGTTATGGGTTTCATTTTCAAGCTATTTTTCTCTCTCTTACTTCAGCATCTTACTCATCCCTGCTCAGTTTCTAGGATTCTTTATACATACGTACATCGAAAGTCCAAAAATCTGCCAAACCCAATCAGGTGTATACCTGCTCTGGACATTTGCATCCCCCAAACTCCCCTGAGGCAAATTCAACAACTTCCACTGTTTCCTGTCCAAAAGTCCAGAATCAGGCTAGTGTTAATTTGTAGTAATTGGTCTTGCCTCAATCTTGCCTTGCAAATAAATAATTTCTTTAGTGGGCAAAGCAGGGATATCAGCTGATATCTACCAACATGTAATGGGCATGGTTCTGCATCTCTGTCCAGATACATTAACAGTTGAATACTGTTAGACTGTGATAGATAAAGATAATATCAGCATACAGTTCTTTCTGAAATACTATTTTAAGTTATTGGGGGGGGGCAGCAGCACGGAGCAGCCAGGGATGATGTCTCCTATGTTCTCTTACAGACTAAAGGCGTACCGCTGTTCCCGTGCATGGACTGCAGCTGTGCATTCAAGAAGTTGGGCAGTCTGAATGCCCACATCAGCAAGATGCACATCTCTGTGATTGAGGTGCCCTCCAGCACTCCGGTAAGAGAAAGTATGCAGAAAACATGAGCAAAAAGGTTGTTACACTTAGTCTGCTCAACATCCACTTTGAGTATATTCATTCTTTTGACCTTGGTGAACAAGTTTAATGGGACATACTACGCTTCTCAAGTAATGTTGATGACTTACTGCCATATTAAAATTGTTTCTGTGGAATGAATATATCTTACTTGGTTGACTTTAGTTTTTCTGTGATAAGTGGTAAGCCGCTACCTGTCATTCAAAAGAGAAAAGATACTTTTAATATACTTCTTGGAAACAGAGACGAATACAGGGTACCACAGGTAGCCCAACAGCAGATAAACAGAAGGCATTTAGTTGTAACTGTAGCTATTTGATTCAGAATTCTTAAAAATCGCTCTATTTTTATTTACTGCTTCAAGTCTACTGTCAAGATCGTTGGGAGCTCTGTCTCACTTTATTTCCTTTATAAACCATTGTTTCTTTTTCCAAATATGTTTTTTATTATATCTTTCTCCGTATTGGTAGACAGTGATGCTGGTTATTTTTTGCATTGGCATTGCCAACAACTCTAAAAGCTTCAGTAGCTTAATTTGCATTAAAAGAGCAGTACTCTCCTCAAGTTTTATGCTGTTAAACAATATCCATTCTGCCATAAATCAAACCAGGTAGACCTGCCATACAGTCTACAATGCAGCATAGAGCTTGCCAATCTTCTCAGTGATGGCCTCCCTTCTTTACAACAATGATAATAATGTGTCAATATTATTGGTAATTCGTAGGTGATTAATCACTAATTATTATTTGCATTTTAGTGATGTTAAAATGCTACATGCCACATATCCACAGACAAACTAACCTTATATATGTAACCATAGGCACTCTCTATATGTATTTCATTGTCTTTGTCTTTGCATGATGCATGATAAATCAAAGTGTAAATTATTCACACAGATGTAGACACTGCTTAATATTTTGTTTAATAATGCCCAGTGCTCTGCTAATTTCATGCTTCAGAGAGCGCCTAATAAAAATCAGCTTTCAAATTACGGCCTGTCCTGATCTTGTGAATGGCCCTTTGTCAAATTGGTCCTCGTCTTCTCTCTTCCCTCCTTCTGTTTCCATTTCCCCTCTTCTTCTCCCTTAGGAGACAGAGACGACAGGTCAGGCTCCTGGGGGGTCAGAGGGCGGTGAGGGGGTGACAGATGTCATCCAGCAACTTCTAGAGCTGTCTGAACAGGTCAGCGGGGAGACAGCCCAGCCCCAACCTCCAGAGCCAGCTATTGCCATGGAAACTGCCATCAACCAGGACATCCTGCAGGTGAGCGAAGGGCATTCACCCACTCTGAATAAATTAGATGAATCAGAACAAAACTCAGTAGTACTCAGGGCCCCACGGACTGACCCGGAACCACATGCCTCAGACCTAACTTTCAGTATTTGATCCAATATTAATCTTAAAGCAAGATTTTAAGGAGTGCACCAATTTAGCTCCAATCCCTCAATGTGACACATACGAGGATGAACAAAAATTCCTTATTTGGAAAATTCTCCTTGTCTTTCTGCCTGCGTGAGATGCTAGTAATTAGACCCAGGAGCACGCAAACACAAATGCACAGCTCCACCCACAAACGCATACATCATCGTTATCTGTCAGTTCAAAAAGTTTGTGGAACCATTTATGCGGAAGAGATTTAGATGGAGATTGGAGGTCCCACAGTGGGAATATATTGGGACACAGAGACAGAGATGAAAAGAAGAAATGTTTTCCATAAACTCACTAAGAAAGTGCCTGAAATAATGTCTGAACCCAGATGATATGCTCTGTCAAGTTGCTTTCCTTCTGTGACTGAACGGCAGGATTTTTCACAGTGGAGGAAACATGATCCATTCAGACAAAAGGAGGCAGTATGATAATTAATTTGGACCAGGAAGCTTTATAAATGAGTACTGCTGGAGAGTTGAATAGAGCCTCTGCTCTCCAACACAAAGGGATGTGATTATCACTGAGCTTTGGACCATGGCTTTATATTTTGGGCCAATTTTTTGTCAATATTTGGCACATTTTTACAAGCCATACCTCAAACAGTTGAATCTATAATATTAATAATTCATTAGATGATGAGGTTTAGTATTTTTGTAAGAGCTGAGTAAACATTCTGTTTTAAGATTTGACTGGCATTTCCAAAACTGTACTTTATTGCATAGGAAGGCATTTTTAAGCTGCGGCGTTTGAGCAGATTTCCGTTCTGTTTCTGTAGCAAGCTCTGGAGAACAGCGGGCTGAGTGTGGTCCAGCCGCAGGGTGATGCCACATCTAGAGAGTCACAGAACCAGACCACTGAGGGCGCTGCTGTAGAAAGCAAGAAAGTTCCTGACAAACCGGCCAGGGAGAAGAAAAGGAGCATTTTCAAGAAACCTATACAAATGCCAGGTAGGGGGGATATTGCAGAACATTCACACAAGCATTGTATCACAATGACAAACTCATGAACATCGAATGAGATTTTGACTCCTTATAAATCAGAGTTGATGCTCAGTAGGTTTGGTGGTGCCTTTCAGCGAAATTATTGATAAACTTTACTTCCCTCTTTGGGAAAAAATTACTCAGTAATTCACAATAAATCTGTCAATTATAATTAATTTAACAGTTTAATCAGTTCAGTTATTTACTAAGTAAATACACCAAACATTTGCAGCTTGAAAAATACACTTAAAAGTTTTGCTTGTCTTGTCTGTGTCCATATAATTATAAAATGATGTCTCTGTTTACTGGCTGCTGTTCAAAGAAAATGTGTCATTTCATTTTTCAAACTTAACAAACTGGATGATTAATTATTTACAAAGATGAAAGATTAATTAACAACGAAAACAGCTTTCAGTTGCAGCGCCGAGGCAACAGCTGACGGCAACACCGGACAGCTGCTTCACTCTGTCTTCCTTTCCAGGCTCCATCAGGGAGGAGAATGGTGTTCGCTGGCATGGCTGCCCTTACTGCTCCAAGGAGTTCAAGAAGCCCAGCGATCTCGTTCGCCACATCCGCATCCACACCCACGAGAAGCCTTTCAAGTGCAAACAGTGCTTCAGAGCTTTTGCTGTTAAGAGTACCCTCACAGCACATATGAAAACGCACACGGGTATCAAGGCCTTTGAGTGTCAGTGCTGTCTGAAGTGCTTCTCCACTTCTGGCAGCATGAAGGTACACATGCGTCTGCATACAGGTGAGAAGCAGGTCCACTTCATGAAACGGTTACTTTTAAAGCCAAAGTAAAATGAACGTTTGAACACACTTTTTTCACTTTATTGGTTTATTCCTCATTTCACTTCACACACCAGTTGAACAGTATACTGTATGCCATAATTAGTATGTGCATAAGTTAAAGAAGACATATATGAACTTTCAACATAATGTTTTCGGTTTCCTGGCAGCCTCTTATCATTTAATATTCAGCTATATGTTATTATAAATTATACAGCAAATGACAAAAGCTGGACTTGTGTAAATATAGTGGTGCCGCTGCAGCTCGAGCCCTCATTTGCATTCATGTGTTTGCAATCATTCTGTTTTTGCTGCTTCTTTGAGAGATTACCTTAAAGAGTCGTCTCCTGGACATGAAATGTCAGCATTTCAACTGTAACACTTTAATTATTATGTGCATCTGTGCATTAGTTTTTGTCTCTCTAATTGCTATGTAATGGCACTTTCTATGTTAGGTGTTTACTTTCGCTCTGGTTATGTGTTAGCTCTAAGCTAAGGCTTTTGATAAATATGTTCTCGGCTGTATTTCTCACTAAGGCTTTGTGCTTATACAGTTTCATTGTCACTTTTCCTTGTGCTGTAATTTGGTTTCATAGAAATATATATTGTCTCCTGCTAACTGAAAGGCTTTGTAACCTTTTGTAGACAAAAAATTAAATAAAATTATATGAGCTTACATTTTTGGTTTATGTGTGAGTTTCATATTATTTATTTAGATTGGCTTAGGGATAGTAAGTTCTGATGTATTTTGTGTCATTTGTAGCTTATTTTTTTTATATATATTTTTTTATGTTTGTATCAGAGTACGTATGTCAAAATCAGTCTAATTCTCTAAATGCTAATTCTCCAAAAGCACTGTTTTTTCCCCACTTTTCCTAGGTGTACGTCCTTTCCCCTGCCCTCACTGTGACAAGATCTTTCGTACATCAGGCCACAGGAAAACACACATTGCTTCTCACTTCAAAAGCTTACAGCAGAGGAAGCAAAAGTTTCCCCGAAAAAACAGCAAAGCCAAAGTGTCCAAGAGTAACCTACCTCTGCCTGACATCCCCCTGCAGGAACCCATCCTCATCACTGACTTTGGTAAGAGCGTGTGTTAGCTCATGTGAATACCCACAGCAACATGGTGTTGCATCTGTGTTCACGATTGTAAACATACACACAGTTTTTCAATTGAAGTGATTAAGTGGAATTCATTGTTCAGTTGAAATGTCTTTTCACGTGGAAGTCCACATGTTGTTTGTTCACATGTTGCTTAACAGGCCTCATCCCATCCGGGAACCCTCGCTTGACTTTCCAACAATACCTGGAGGTGGTGGGCAATGACCGGCCATACAAGTGCCAATTCTGTAGTAAGGCCTACAAGAAATCAAGCCATCTGAAGCAGCATGTCAGGTAAAGCTTCGTTATAACACTGCATGCCCAGTACATAATGTAGAATTTAAGCAATATGACTTTTTGAGCGCCAATACAAGTATTTTTTGATTAATCTGTTTACCTGTACCACTTTGAGATTGATGGCATGTTCAAGAGGGCAGAGCAGCAAATCTCTTGAATCTGTTCTAAATGGTTCTTATAAACTTAACATAGATAATCATGTCAGAGAAGTACAGAGACTAGCGTTCAGCTTGGTAAGTTTACTTTAGCTTAAGACTTAAGCTCATCGACAGACAGTGAGCAGTTCGAGGGGAAGGAAGGGAAAGCAGAGCAACAGAAGACATGTTGACAGAGGTGATGACTTTGGTGTGTTAAAAAAGTACAGTGCGAGACAGGAGAGGGTAAGGAGAAAGTGTGGAGTAGTGAGCAGGTGGTGTTCAGCATTTGTCAGGCAAGAACACCCCCAATTTCCCTATTATTGCAAATCTAATACTTTATTTAAAAGTCCCTTAGAGACATTACCTTTACATCACTGGCTTGTTTTAATACCTGACATAAATTAATAGTACACGGACTTTGTTAAACTAACTTTGAAATATCCTCGTCAATCATGCACATAATGGAACATTGAAACAGTACTAAGAAAGATAAGTAGCCTAATCACTCAGCTGCTCTGATCTATGTGTCCCCTGTTGAACTTTCTAGCCTTTGCATTATGACAGACTTCCAGCATTTGTCTTCATTTCAATATTGAGAGCTTAATATAAGTAATGGCGCTGTCATCCTTCCAATGCCTTTAGATGGTCACACCTCTACATTCAGTTCCCTTGAGTCCCTGATGAACCTGAAACGGCAACACTTAATTTGATTGAAATTGGCCAAGTAATAAATATACATATAATAAATAAATAAATTCCCAACAAACCATGTATAGTAACTTTCCACCTTGTCTGAAGAGGTAACGATTTTTTCTGTTCATTTTATTTAGCCCTGGGTAAATGTTAGGTTTTCAGTATAAATATTACCACATTTCAAATCACTTCAATTCAGAATATCAGCATTCGCCCTCAAGAACTCATATTTGACAAAATAATTTTTTTGATAACATGCCTCTGCTGTATACTTTGCGTCCCACTTAAAACTAAATACAAAAAACTGCAGCTTTATACCTAACTAGCTTAGTTTGGTCATCCTTTTATCACACCAGGTCTCATACGGGAGAAAGGCCCTATAAGTGTGTGCAGTGCAGTCGGGGTTTTGCCTCCTCAGGAGTCCTCAAGGCTCACATCAGGACCCACTCAGGCCTAAAGGCGTACAAGTGCCTGATGTGCGACACCACGTTCACCACCAGCGGCAGCCTGCGACGCCACATGACCACCCACAGTGACCTCCGACCTTACATGTGCCCCTACTGCCAGAAGACCTTCAAGTCATCACCCAACTGCAGGAAGCACATGAAGACACACAGGTTTGGGCTCATTTGTTCTTTTGTATGCTTTTTGCCATGTACTTAGGAGTTTCAGATATGTAGTGATAAGGAAGTCGTAAACAAACCAGAAAATCTAAGTAGAAATATAGTAACACACTTAAATATAAAAACACAAATGCATCACTATTTTAAATCTAAGGTCCTGCCTTTCTTCTTCTGCAAAACCAGGTATGAACTGGCCCAGCAGCTGCAGCCCCAGTCAACAGAGGACCCCTTAGGAGGGGGCACTGTGGCCCATGATATGCAGGTGGAAATAGAGGGGGATTCCCTCCAGCAACCACCTGCTACCTCGGCAGAGCAGCAGAGCATGCTGGGACTGGGCCAGACAGAGGTTGTGAATGGAAGTCAGCAAGTGACATTGGAGGCACCCCTCACTGACCAACCCCTTGTACAAGGAGAAGGTAAGCAGGGGCGGGCCAGAGGGGTGGCCAGGGGTGGCACATCATGGCTGTATTACTGAACAGGCCTATCAGGTACAGGCCCAGGGCCCCTGGACCCGATCGACCATATGAAGTGACTGTGACATTTCTTGTTGGAAAGCCAATCAAATGTCTACAAAGAGACACAAAACGACTACAAAGGGTTGCAAAACAACTAAAAAGAGACACAAAAGAACCACAAAAAGATGCAAAATGAACACAAAAAGATGCGAAACGAACACAAAAAGACACACAAGCACAGAGAGACACAAAACGACTGCAAAGAGATAGAAAACGACAACTACAAAGTTTGTTGTATTGAAAATTTCTGGCTTTCTGAAAAAACTCGAAACCACTCGAGACCTCTCAAACCACTCCTGCAGCGTGATCAACTTCTCCATGGCATAGCTAATCCTGTAATGCATCTACAAGGACCAGGACCTGGTCTCTGAAAATATAGGTCATCACTGTCCTTCAGAACCAAGCAGATCAACCTAGTTGATCCCTGAAAACTAAATTTTTGTGGCTACTTTCGAATTGGCTCTCCTTAAAATGCACGTCTTGTGGTCAGGTTCAGTACTCTTGACCTCAGCTATCTATATTTGATGACATTTTAATAGTTTATAGACTGCAATGTCGCCTGCATGCAAAGGACGTACATAGTTAAAATTTAAAGGAGACAAGTCTATAAAGCAACACCTGCAGCAATAAGCTAGACCTTGTCTAACCCTTAATTCTTTCTTTTGTTTCACAGTAATAAACATAATATTGTTATTGTGAACCTCTTCTCAGTTTGCAGTTTGTATAACTACGCATGAAAAACTGTGTTGTCAATATAAGCAATTATTTCCACAAGACACTGTTTATATTGATTAGTGACCCGTGGAAGTACAGTGGGCAAACACCACCAAAGATGGAGACAAAAATAACAAGACTAGAACGAAGTAATCTGCTGTTTAAGCACACTTTAAGTCCATAGTACTTTTTCAGCCTTAACTAGATGCAGAACAGTGAAAATGTCCTTTCCATCAATCTTTGTCCTTGTGAGTACTAACCTGTCGCATTGCTGTGCATCTCTTTCTCTGTGGTGACAGACTCCTATGTGACTACCCAACATGCTTTGCCTCAGAATATCAGCCAGTTTGAGACACCGGCGCTCCCTCAGCCTGCCTTTGACCAGCAAGCTCTAACGCAAGGTACAATTTTTTCACAGAAACAGTTTTCAAACTATTATATCCGTAATGCATAAAAATACACACTATCAAGTGTGTGTTTACATGTGACAAAGAAGTAGAAAATCTGTGTTTCCTGTCTCTCATTGTGCAAAACATACGTTTTCTGATTGAAAAGTGAATAGATAATAAGCTGTAGAAAGTCACTTATTGTTCCAATAATGACCCACTTTAAGCTTTAATTGATTGTGCAGTGTGCAGATGTTAGCCTCAAAAAACCACATTAGTAATGAAATATTTCACTTTAGATTATCATTAAAAAAATATCAATCAAACAAAAACCTTAATGATAGAATATGCATTCTTTCAATCTCACTACTCTGTCAAAGGTGATAGCATTTGTAGGTTGTGGGGAAAAGCCAGACTACTAACAGGCTACAATTCCCACAACAAACAGAACAGTTTTGGTCATACTACACCGAGTACCATCTGTGAAAATGTCTTGTATGTCTCTGTCTCCATTCTTCCCTCTCCACTGTATAACTCTTAATCCATTGTAGTGCTCTCAAACATATGGTTGCTACTTTACTCCCACCAACTAACTCACCAAGATTAACTGATTGCTGTTGGCAGCCTGGATCCTGTGGAATCAGAATAGTGGACTTTAGGCAGCGGCTGCAGGCAGCATACTGACAGCAAACATCTGTCAGGCAGGTCTACCTTTTCCATTCCCTCAGGAGGCACTATAACCTTTTTATCTGTTCAGAACAGACCTGGAATTTCATCATTTTAGGGATGAGGCCACATGGCCTCGAGTGTCATCAAATTTTCAAGGGCATAAAGCTCATGTGCCTGAGCAGCTAATCATATTTAACCCCCTGTGTACCACTGCCATGTATAAATCATTTTGCAAATAAGAAAACAATCCCTCAGGTTTCCCACATGAAACCTTAGGGATTGTTTTGTTATATGTACCTTGCTGTGTTTGCTCACAACAGTCATCTTACTTATCTTAGAGTCTCATTTGGTAAATTGCAGCAGCTCCAAGTTCATAGGTGTGGGTGCTGTGCTCCATTTGAGGTTCACATTCTGGGTCTGCAGCAAAATGAGTTGCTCTTATACTGCCACAGAATGTCTGAATAATGACTGCCAGACTGCCAAACTGCCAACATTATAAATGTTAAAAATCACGAAAAGGAGCTTTGGACTGTTTTCCTTTGTGGGTTATGCAGTCATTACTTTTGTTCAGAAATGTTCAGATGTAAGCACAATTTGAAAGCATTCAAATTTTAAATCGCAGCTCTGAATGGTGTAATACAGATTTACAAATGTCATCTATATATAAACAGCCTTTCAGTTAGATTTAGACTGAATATTGAAACGCAGAATTTCAAAGGATAGTTTTAGAATTCTAAGCCCATAAATGAGCCCTGAGATAGATAACTTACTTGAATGCATGTGGTTTGAATGCGAGTCACTTTGGACAAAAGTGTCTGCCAAATGAATGTAATGCAACGCAATAGCTGTATTAATCCCCAGAGGGGAAACTAGTTTGGTCACCCTTGCACAGTATTAAATAACTATACACAAGTCAGACTGCCAGCAGACAGCAGACAACATTATGAATGACAGTATAACACACAAACCAACACATATTTCAGGAGAACATTAATGTAGCCCAGGAGCCCACCTAGCCACTAAATTAAAAAAACAAACAAACAAAAAACCCCAATATATTAATACAATAATACAGTTAGTAAATAAAAATCAGACCGTAAGTGATGCACCTAAAAACAGGACCAGTAAAAACAGGCAATAAATATGAAATAAACCTTTAAGATTAACAAAGGTAAATAGGATACAGATAAAAAACAAGTTCTTACAAATTATGTTGAAAGCACAACCTATATGCCTCAGGAAACAGGGAAGTGTCACATGTCATTCAAAAATTTCATCTGTGGACCATCTTGGCATCCTAAATACATACTTGCACACTTTTTTAGACTGCTAAACATCAAACGGGATGATGGAACTGAAGTATGGTCTCCTTCTGGTTCTTTCCTCCAAAACTAATCCTGTTCCTGTCATTGGAAGTGATGCTGTTGCCCGAACATACAGCAGCTTAAAAAAGACACTGGCCACAAAACTCTGATAGGTAACATTTAAAAGATTCTTATAGACTTTTAGATCAGGTCTTCAATTTCCTGAGAATAAATAACCTGGACTGTGCCTTCTTAAACACAGCATCAACATTTTCTGACCAGTTCAAGTTGTCTTCATCACATCTGTTTATTAAAAGCAGGTATGTCTGCTTGCTTGACAAATGAGCAAAATTTTTTTGTGTGCTGTTACAATACGTAGCAAGCAAACAATAGTTACCTTTTGTTCATACTCGATCCAATAATTAGCTACTGTTACGTATAGCATCATGAACACAATGTTAGGTTACAGTAACACTTAAACAGACTCGAGGCTGCACATCATCTAGCATCTTTCTGCTGCAGGCTGTAATCCCTGCGCTGATCAGTAATTGGTGTCAGCAGTCAACAGTTTCAATGAATGATGCTATTGTGCGCAAAGTTCAGTAATTTAAAACCAATAAAAGCCATCCTCCCTGCTGGCAGGGCGAGTTTCTGCCTGTTAATGTTCTGCGTTCTGCAGAAGTTGGATAAAAACGAATGTGCACCCACGTAGATTCCATAGTTTCCAATGATTATTTTTGCTGAGAGAAAATTTTTTTCTTTATAGACTTATCAACTGCATTTGTGCTGAGTTGTAGATTCACGTCGACTGTTAAATTCTGTGGCATCAGGCAATCTGCTTCTTTAGGTTTACCTTAGGTTAGCGGTTTTATTCCAAGCATTAGTATTTTGTGCAATTCAAAGTTTAGTTGCCGAAAACTGTTGAGTGATTATTTAGTTGAAAATTGAATAGCCATTCCTTGTAGAGCCAATATTGCAATCAGCCACCTTTTAAATCTGATCAATAACTCAAGGGACTAATTATCTGTTGACTCCCTCTCAGGCTTCACCATCACTGATTCGAGCTACAATCAGTCCCAGTTCTCCACCGTCCAGCAGCTGCAGGATTCCAGCACCCTGGAGTCTCAGGCCCTGTCTTCCAGTTATCACCCTCCGAATCTGCTCCACGTTTCCAGTGCTGAGGTGGTGAGTCTTGGGCCTCCAGGTGTGCCCTTAGCCCTTGCCTTCATTCACGTGGACTTCGATTCTCAGATTTAGAAAGCAGATTTTTACAAATATATTCACTGTGCCAGAATCATTTTTAGCAATGACATTTAATTCCAGTGGATTACTCATTTTGTCCCGAACGTGCACCACAGACTCCCGTTATAGAGTAGATTAGATTAAATCTTGGAGCAAATGGCTGCATCGATTTGCATATTGATGGTACAAGAACTGATCTTCTTGAAATTATAATGAAAGTACAATGCAGTGGAATATACAGTAGATCAAGTTAATTTGCTCATAGATGCAAAGATTTGCTTGATTCATGGCCTGGCTTAATCATTGACTGTGTAGGACACTGGGTAACGTGTTGTGTTTTTTATTGTTTTAATTTTCCTTATTTTCAATTTTTCATTTCAGTCTTATTTCTAACAACCGTCTCAAATAACACAATATAAATAGTTTACAGTGTTGATTCAACTTTATGGTCATTTGGGAAGATGTGGCTCATTGACATAAATGGGATATAAATTTCCCAAAATGTCAAACTATTCCTTTGAAGACATATCTGAATCAAACATAACACTTGAAACTAATAATGTCCTTGTAAATGTATGTCTGTCTGTTTTTAATGTAGACGAATGGGCTTCTTCAGCAGAGCAGTCAGGATGAGCTTCAGCTGACTACTGAAACGCAGGACTACCAGGATGACAGTGAGGACAACAGCAAGAGAGCCTACAGGTTTACTTCTGAGTTATTTCTTGGTGTGTGTGTGTGTGTCCATGCTTGTGTGAGTGGCTTCAGAAAGTACTCCCACCTCCTCACCTTTTAAATTCCAGCCCTTTGTAAAAGCACCAGTAGTGGTAATTACAGCTTCAAGTCTACTGGGTCTTTGTCTGCCATCTTTGGTCAACTGCCTTTCTCTAAAGCAGTTTCTGCCTTTCATACAGATCCTTTCAAAACGTGTCAGAATAGATAGAGGACATTAGTGAGCTGTGATTAAGTCCATTTGGCTGGGCCATTCAAGGACACACGGTGACTTTCTCAGAACTGCTCATGTTGCCTTGGCTGAGAGATTGGAGTTGTACTGAAAAGTGAATCTTCTGATTTTCTGATGTTGTTTACGCTTTGTTCATTGTCCCCTCAATTCTCACTTATCATCAAGCCTCCTTATGGCTTGATGCTACCATAGCCACATTTCACAGTAGATGTGGTGTCAACCATGCGGTGAAAAGCACCTGGTTTTTCACCAAAGCACTTGGCAGTCAGGGCAAAGAGTTCAATTTTCGCCTCCTCAAACCAAAAAATCTTTTTCAACGTGCTCTCAGAGTACTTTGAGAGCAGTTTGGCAAACTCCGGGTCACTCAGGAGTGGCTTCTGTGTATTCATTCCACCATTTAGGTCTGATTGCACTGCAGCACTCAGGCCTGATGAGCCGTGGCCCAGACACCCCCTTTTCCCAGATGGTTGGCATTTGCTGGTCAAATTCTAACTCAAAAACTAGTCAGACTTACTTGGTCTTCATTGTTCAAGATGAATCGGGGTGTCATAGCAGGTCTAAACAAAATCTAAATACTGAGACTTGGACTGGTTTGCACAAGTACTGCAAGAAGTTTTTATTGATGTTTTCATATCGTTTTATCCTTAGATAAAAGGATGGAGTCATTTTCTTCTTGTTTTTCGGTTTGCTGGCCTCATTGCAGTGTTTGAATTGTGTTTGTGTGCTCTATAGTATCCAAACAAATATTTTTAAGGGCTTAAAGCAGATTAATGATAGGCACCATCATAAACACTGAGCCCGGGGAAATAGAAGGCACTGTTTACCGCTTCCACAATGACTGCCTTTATTAACTTTACCTGCCTTTGTTATCAGCATCTTTCATTTTAAACTTTACCCCAGATAAAGCAATACCATTTAGAGACACATTCATGTTTGCCCAGGTATCTAAGGCATCTCCCCAATGTGTTGTAATCACTTCTCCATCTATATATATCAGATCTACCAAAAACTTTTTAATATATTGCAGATTTTTGTGAAAGGTAGAAATAAAATGGACAAAGAGAGAAACATCCGTGTTTTTATGAATTTATTTGAATTCATTCAGGGGGTTTGACTAGAATGGAATAAATAACTTTACATCCTCTGCATCTTCCCTAGTTGGATATTTCCCCGCTCACCAGGATGTACCACTCTGACAAGAGGGAACCTTGGAGAGGAATAGCAAAAACTATTTTGATCATTCTCCCACATGTAATGTTTTCATCCCTGACATCAGCTTAATATTTATGCAGGTCTAATGAGAGTGGATGATAAAACATGGAGGTGGTTTTCGCCCTGCAGAAACTTATTCAGTGAAAATTCACTGTGGACAGGAAGGAACAACAAATGGGTCTTCTAATTCGGTCATTAGCTAGAATGAGTCAGTCCTGAATCAGACACTCTCAGAACCAAAGCTTCAGCCAAAAATGTGAGATAATGAAGTCAGTATTTTAAAAAGTTGCAGGTATCTTCGCCAACTTCCTTTGACAGGGATATAACTCAAGGTGCATTCAAAATGTTTCAGAACGTCACACAACAATTAACTGCTGCCCATGCAGCAAATAAACAACAAACAGAACCTTTATTTCACCTGCCAGCTGCTTTGGGGACCGTGGACACTTGGCTGTCAGCAAAATGCTCATCATTTTTGCTGACTGGTGCATAGAAAGTGACATTAAGTCACATCACTTGGGTTTCGGTGGTGTTTATGATGAGTCCTGTTAAAGAATGCAGTTTTGTTTGAATATTATGAAGGAAACACATACTCAGACATTTGGCAAACACACGTATGCATGCTGTGTTACTGTATCCTCCATAGCAAAGTTGAAAGCTGCTGAACAGATGTGGAGCTAGAGAGTTGAGATTAGAAATAAACTACAAAGAAGGTAGATAGCGTGCACCAGACGTTACCTCATAAAGGTTTTGGGAGCTTTACTTTAAACAACAGCAGCAATTATAAGGCTTTTTTTCCCTTTTCAGGTGCAGTTGGTGTAATAAGGGCTTCAAAAAGTCAAGCCATCTGAAGCAACACGTGCGCTCCCACACTGGGGAGAAACCATACAGATGTCATCTCTGTGGAAGAGCCTTTGTATCAGCCGGAGTGCTGAAGTCCCACCTCAATACACATACAGGTGAGCTGGCTTTATACCAGACGCTGAGATATCTCCACGTCTTCCTAAATTAATTAGATTTTACAAACTCAAAGCCTTCAAAGGCCATGAACACTATTAAATATATCATATTCCATTGTATTTAAATTGGAATATTTAAAGGATTAAATTACAAAAAATGTTATTACCTTATCTCCCAAAGCCTGGTTGTGCATTTCATTCACACCACGATAAGAAATTTTAAAATGAAACTTGGAGGCACCATTGCTTCCCACAATCAATCATTACTGTGTGCTGTGCAACTCAAGATTGGAAAAAAAGAGTGGAAAAAAGAAAATACCCATGGTTCCCATAATGGAAAAAATGATTCAAAAGGTTGTGATTAAAATTAAGGTCTAAATGTCTTAAAAACAGTTTTGAAGATTGAGTGAGTACAGGATTAGAGCAAAATACAAAATGTAATTTATGTAAGTACTTAAAAAAACTAAAAGTAGATACAGACAATGCTTTCATATTAAAGTTTCTTTTTAGGGACTTTCAGTAAAGGACATAAGGTAAATTAGTAGTATGAGAAAAGCTACGTTAAGTTACCCAGTTTTATAATTTTGGTTTATAAGTTGTTCTTGAATTAAATGTCTTTAGTAAAACCTCCTAAAAAGTTTTAAATATAACCTGCAGACACCATGTGAAACCCTGCCTCTCTCACTGACAGGAATGAAGCCCTTCAAGTGTAACGTTTGCGATGCCTCATTCACCACCAACGGCAGCCTGAACCGCCACATGATAATCCACATCAAGTCTTTCAAATGCTCCATGTGTGACGAGAGCTTCAGGACCAGCCTGCTGTGTAAAAAGCATATGAAGAAGGAGCATGCTGTGGAGGATCAAAGTAAGGACATCTAGACAACATTCAGATGTTTCACTACATGAATTACATGACACTTTTTTATACACCGGGTCATTCAGCTTCCATTGCATTTCCATAGTTAGGAAGGCAATTTGACAAGTTTGAAAACAAACAAAATTTCTAGAAATATGAAAATGATTTAAAAAGGAAGGGAACATCTAATATATAGTCTATCAGCACGCAACAGATTGATTTTTCTTGTAGTCTGAGGTTTCAAGTAACATCATGTGTGCGGAAATGATTTCCTGCTGTTGGGATAAGTGTATATTTTTACTCGAGCTGAAAATGTGTCTTCGCCTCAGTTTGAGCTGCATGAAGTGTAACCCAACGATGCATAGTGATGACAGATCCCTGTTCTTACAGTTATAGGTCTGGATAGTCAAGACGTTGAGGAAGAGGAGGAGGACGAGGAAGAGGACGGGGACCAAAAGACATCAAAGAGGAGGGGTTTGGAAATCATCACTTTCACAGAGGAGCAGGCGGCCGAGCTGGCAAAGGATCCCGGCGAGGAGGCCTCGGTGTCGGAGCGGATCCTCGCCCAGTCAGCAGCTGAGAGGGATCGAATCAGCGAGATCAAAGACAAGGCAGTTGAACTGGAAACAGAACCCAAGTTTGCCAACTGCTGCAATTTCTGCCCCAAGAGCTTCAAGAAGCCCAGTGACCTCGTCAGGTAAATATCTCATTTTCTAGTCTTTTAGGACAAACACAAGTTAAAGTCTGAATACAACAAATACCCTACGTGTGTAAAAACATTGCTATACATTCGCTTAAAGGGAAATTCCAGTACTTCTCAACCAGGGTCTGATTCTCATAATTGTGGCATGCTAACTTTGCACTCATCACCTCTGATACAGAGGTTTGGGAAACACAATTCCAAGTATGTACATTACTATATGGTAGAAGTGGACTGGAGTTTTTACTGATATAAAGAAGCAGCCAAATCCTATAATCTCACATTTATATACTTACTGAAAGCGAATCAAGGGTTAGTAGGTCGTCCAATTTCCCCATACAATTTACTGAGGCGATTCTGTGTCAGACTTCCTATTTAAAGATGAAAATGACAAAAGTCAGTAAAAAATGCACAAGGTCACATTTCCTGACTATCTGTTTATACCATTCAGAAAATAGCTTTGAAAGAGTGAGAAAACAATTTCATTTGGGAGAAGAATTATTTTAGTTGTGGAAATAAATAAATGTTTTAAGCTGGTCCATGTTACTGGACCTGTAAAATTGCAACTACTTCTTTTTTGAACTGAGCTTTGACTTTTCTTCTCCAAAACAACTCAGATACTCACCAGTGAGCCACATTTATTATTTAAGTTTTCATATTTGGAGTCGGAGTGCTTGTGCAGTTTGTTGGAAGCTCATGTAACAGCAGCATTGGGAACTAAAGGAACTAAACTAAATAAGGTGGAAGAATGCCCTTGAGTAATAACCAGTAAACATTGGCAAGGCTGTATGTTGTTCTGTCTGTTTTCCTTATTTCACTCTTACAAACAAACTTAAGTTGCATTCACTTTCTCTTTGTTTTCCCACTTTGAGTCTCTCATCTGTCCTTGTGCTCTTTCAAATATGTCCACCTGCTTCAATGTGTAGGCACATTCGGATCCATACAGGAGAGAGACCTTACAAGTGTGATGAATGTGGGAAGAGCTTTACAGTGAAATCTACCCTGGACTGCCACGTGAAGACACACACAGGTTAGAGTTTCATCACTGGAATTTGTTGCTTACTTAAAGATGTAGTCTACGATTCCAATCCAATATGCTTTTTGTCAAATTCAGAGAATATCTCCTCACGGTCCGCTAGCTTTCCATTCTGTGTGTGCGCTGAAAGAGAAGTCAGGTGTTCATACACAGCCCTGGCTCTGTAAATGAGAAACAAACAAAGTGGCTCTGGTAGAGCCACCAACCCAGGTCGTCAAATACCGATGCTTTAGTTGCATTTCCACTAAATACTTTGGTATAATATGTCACAACTTGTGCTCCTACACAGGACAAACTAATGCTGTGCGTTACTTGTGCGAGTTTGAAGGAGCACTGAAGAGATGGGTGTATTTGTTTACCTGTTGAGTTCAAATATCAACAAGCTTTCTCCAAAATCATAGACTACACCTTTAAGTTGAGGTTGAAGTTGTTTTACTTTCTCAAGGGTTCCTGCTGGTTCTGGAATTTCTGGAACATTGTGGTATCTGAGTGTATTTGAAACAAGACAGGGGATTTGATACAGGATCTGCCAAAATCAGACAATATGATGTTTGATTTTAGTTTCCCAAAATGTCAAACTATACCCTTGCTTATGTTCTTGCTGAGAGGCAGATGAGCAGATCGATGGGACTCGCTCATGTCTGTACGATCAATATAAAGCTACCACCAGTAGCCGGTTAGCTTATCTTAGCATAAACACTGGAAACAGTCAGTCTGCCTCTGCCCAAAGGTAACAAAATCCACCTACCAGTACCTCTAAAGCTCACTAATTAACATGTTATTTTGTTATTTTTATCCGTACAGACAACAAAGTGTAAAAACAACATGCTGTGGTACTATGGGGGTTATGTGTTGGACTCCAGGAAGTTACCGAGCCTGGCCAAGAAATAGTCTGACACATAACCACATGTAAAATCACATTGTGTTGTTTTTACACTTTGTTTTATGGTCAGATTACATAAACAAGTAAGAGAGCTGGTAAGTGGATTGTGTTACCTTTGAACAGAGCCAGGCTGGCTGTTTCCACCTGTTTCCGGTTTCCTTCCACAAAAAGACAACAGGTTGGTGTAGCCTGTCATGTTTAATTGACTGCACCTAACATTCTCCTCATGTTTGCAGGTCAGAAACTGTTCAGCTGTCACATGTGCAACACCTCCTTCTCTACAAAAGGCAGCTTAAAGGTGCACATGCGCCTCCACACTGGCTCCAAGCCCTTCAAATGTCCCTTCTGTGAACTCCGCTTCAGAACTTCAGGCCACCGCAAAACCCACATCCAGTGCCACTTCCGGCCAAGCAGCGACAGAAACAAATCCAAGCGGTCTGCCTCATCTACTGGTCAGGCCAGTCAGGGTCAAGACCCAGCGACTGGGCAGACTGTGGCACCGGGCCAGGGGCAGCAGCCGGCAGCTTCAGAGGCTCTTCAACCTGTGGGTCTGCTACAAACGCCCAACTCTGACCCCAACATTTACCTCCCAGCCAACCAAGTCCTGACAGGGCAGTTTGACCAGAATCTACTGCAACCAGGACTTGTGGGACAGGCCATCCTGCCTGCCTCCATGTCGGGTAAGGATTATGGATGGGTCAACACCTGTACACTCGAAGACACACACATACACACAGACAAAAAAATAGCTTGTCATCATTGATCATGCAGAGCGGTAGAACATAAGAAAATTTGCATATTTAACTTTGAGTTGTGTAGAGCAGCGTAGCAAGAAGACATGCAGGAGGCTGTTACAGTGTACTGTGTTCAGCAGGTGTAATTTTGAGAGGATGAAATGACCCGAGACAGTAAAACAAAGGCACTAAAATTTATTATCCCAAAGAGTTGCTGTGCTGTGTTATGCAAGACCCACCAACAACACATTTTATTGGCATTTGGCACTTACTCTGATCGTAATGTCAGGCCAATGATTAATGCACCGAAGTTTGTAGGTGTAACTGAAATGCTGCAGGGATCATCATTTCCAGTGTCGGTCCGTTGGTAATCAGTTGGCACATCAACACTGTTGCTCAGGACAGGATGAATTTCACCACAATGCCTGTTGAGGAGGAGGAAGGTGATTTATCACCGCAAGCCAGTCACTTTCCTCCAATCACAAGATGCCATTTGATCATTTTCAACACAAATCTGCCTTTATGTGGCAACAAAAATCCTTGAAAGAGCCTCCAAACATAACTTAAGATGTTTGTATTCAGCGTAGCTGCATTTTTGAGGCAGTTAAAGCATCCGTGTATCAAAGAAGGCTTTCACAGTTCAAGAGCTGAGCATTGAAGGTTTTGCTGTGTGTACCGTGTGAAATGTTGATAACATGGCTTGGTTTGGAATGGCATAAAATTGTTGAGGGAAACTAAGCCCTGACATAGAAAGAGGAATTCAGAATTCTAGGTTATGGTTCTTATTCACAACTAAGCCTCTCATGGAAAGTTTATGCAACATTCACTGAAAAAGGTGTATGTGTGAAGGTAGTTTTATGTTCAGGTTTAGGCTCAAGAATTGCCTTTTGTGTTCCACAAAATAAAATGGTAAAATGGTAACTGGCTGCATATTAATAAGGTATTATAAATTGAAGTAACAGTACGGTTTCTAATTTGAAACAAACGTATAAAAACAAATTAATTGGACTGGGTTTATGGTGATATATAAATACTTAATAAGGGAGTTACCGTGCAGCTGTGATATCTGAATGCAGCAGTATGTTCATACTTTCTCCAAAACACCCCAATTCATTTAATTTAAATAGTTAACTGAAGTCTGGCTACCTTCTGCAGCCATGAAATTACTTTCCCCACACAACTCCAGGAGCATGACATTTGGGGAGGTGGCCCAAAATGTTTTCCAGTCATGGCTTTCTTCCTTTAGCTCACCACTCCAGGTTTTCACACTCTCACTCACTCTCTCTGTTTTCTGCATTTTTGAGAGAAGTGCGCAGTTCACTGCGAGCAAGCCTCCCCCAAAAGCCTCTCTCCTTTCATCATCTTGAAAAAGTCTGAATACATTGCCAGATTTCCTTTGTTGTCTCTCGGTCTTTTGGCGGTACTTATTCATGAGATATTTAGTACCCTTACTTTAGGGATATTCTTGCTCCAGCAGAAGCCATGAGGGCATTTTGGTTGCTTAGAAGCCTAGCAGTGCGTATAATGGACTGTATATCATACCTTCACATCTTGCTTTTGACATGAGATGTAAAATTATGTAAGTGCCTCCAGGGTCATCCTTGTCTGGTACCATTTAAATCAACAATTTCAGGCATAGCCCCTGGTTAATAAAACCTTATGCTTCTTTACCTGCCACGACCTGCCTATCAACTGCTGTATTTTTCAAATCATTAAATTTTTTTGTGTCAGATGGTAAAACTACTAGTTGAGCTGAATGGTAGATTATTTAACACATGTTGACGCTGGAAAAACTGTACTTTCTGTCTGTGTGTGTGTGTGTGTGTGTGTGTGTGTGTGTGTGTGTGTGTGTGTGTGTGTGTGTGTGTGTGTATGTGTGTGTGTGTGTGCTGCAGGAGACCTGACTGTGTCTCTCCCAGATGGCCTGACCACACTGGATGGCATCCACCTGCAGCTGACACCTGCCAACCTGGTGTGCCCCAACGTCCAGATCTCTGGCATCGACACCAGCAACATCAACAACATCACACTACAGGTTACACACACCTCCTACTGAACCTTGTGTTAAGGTTAATTCATTTGGGCCTTTTCTGTTGGGCATGAATCAGTTTCTTAGTAAAGGGTGTTGCCTTTTATGACCAAGTTCCTTGACAAAATTGAGCATGTGCTCGGCAGCTTATTTTTCCTCTGAGGGGAATCGAAGATGTCTGAAGCATCACTTGGAGGAGCAATTAGGAGTAGTAATCTTTTTTAAATGGGTTTATTCCCTTAATGACTCAGGTCTCATGATACAAACCTTCACATGAGAGTTTGAACCATCAGTGACAAAACTACCAACCTAAAATTAGCATTCATATGTTAAAAATCACAACCATCATAGTTTACTGCGATGCTGAAATGCTGTTCATGAGCCAATAGAGAAATTTTCATTTAAAGAGACATGTACTATGGTGTATAATGTTTGAAGTGTTTCATAGCATAATATTAGCATTATATTAGCATTATATAGCATGACCATATGTACATTATTGATTATATGGAATCAATAATGTATGATTATGCTAAGCATATTGAATAAAACATTTGCCTAGCCAACGTCCTGTTTATAACCCAACCTTTCCAAACACATGCAAATGTTGTAAAATGGTTTATACTTATATAATATTTATAAATAAAGAGTTTATAGGTCAAAGGTTATAGAACATTAATATTCTGTGAATACATCTTGCCAAATTATTGTTACTATGGTCTTTATTAATCAAGTATCTGGTTGTAGTTCTTTGGTTTAATTTTAAGTGCTAAATTTTTCAATTGCAGGCCTCCTAAGTCAATGAAAAAGGCTTCAATAATGTAAAGACTGTAGCCTATTTCCCCAATAATTGTTATTTTCAACAATAACACATTTTCTTTATTTTCATCACTGAATTGAGCAGAAGATAACTGTGGCAGTTGACTTAATAATTATTCCTGTGGTGTGAATCATTTCACCTGAGTCGCTTCACTCAATTACTTGAACAGATTAGTTAATAAGTTCCAAAATGTGTTTTAGATGCATTGTTGTATCATCAGCTTTATTTTTGGGAGAGTAGTTCTTAATGAAGCGCATTTTACTCACACATTTAATTTACACAACAATAAATACAAAACCACCCTGTCATAAGTGTCTTGTAATTAGGAGATTTGTTTGTAACCACGAGATAAAGATTTGTTTATTTTTGTGTGCAGATGTATTCACTAAATGTACAGCAATGATGTGGTTAGGAGGATTTCAACAACTGTTAATGAGTTATGCTTTTTGCTGTAGCTGCGTTGCCATAGTGGCATTATATTTGCTAATGATGGTTCGTGCAGGGCATCTTGCAGCCTTAGCTCTACAATGGTTTTGGATGTTTTTTTGCCTTAATGTGACTAGTGAGTGTGTATGGACTAAACCAAATGAGCAGTGTAGTGGAGGAGAAGTCCTACAATCCCGCAAGGGCACCTGAAGGAGGTTCAGCAGAGCTGCTGTATGGGGAGCCCATGTTGAGTTTTGTTCAGTCAGCTGTAAAATTAATAAATTACAAATTTGTTTTCAACACGTCTGATCTGCACACTGGGATTTGAATCTGTTAATTTTTTTATGGTTAACTGAAATTTGAAGATTGGGATTTGTTTAGATAGTGTACTCACGTCCTCCATCAAAACTCATAAGTAATAACCAAAAGGATATTTATCGTGTCTCCAGTATCTTCAGAAACTTCGTACACCACATGCTAGAATACATTAGGAGTAGCCTGCATAATTAGTTTTATAATTTATGGTCAATTTTGAATACAGCAACTCTTCAATTCTGTAAAAAACAGGTATAGAGTTTATATTAATGGCACCCGTGTGCACGTTAAGTGTGATTTGTAGACAGAATCTGAGATCATAAGTAGTTCAGTAGAGCTGTTTGTTCTTACTCGTGCATTTTCTGGAGGTTGTTGAAAGTCATCACAAAGACGGGCTGTTGCTGTTTCCCCGTACATTTCTATAAGCGCACTCTCCTTTTCCTCCTCCACGTCACCCTTCCTCTTTCATCTGAAGTACTGATCTGAAGTACTTTCTCTTCCAGATCGACCATGCCCTCCTCCAGCAGACCTTACAGCAAGGCGGTCTCCTCTCTCAACCCCTGAGCGTTGACACTGGCCTCGTCTCCCACTCTGGCAGCCAGCTCATGTCCACCACTGACCCCTCAGTGTCAGCCAATGTCGTCATCCACCCGCTGACCAGCCTGGCCCTGCAGTCCTCCGCCATCACACCTGCTCAGGTCACAATGGCCGGCCTCTCTGAGCAGGATGCCACAGGTATGTGTGACGGCCTTAGCTGAGAAAAGCACTAACTAGACACTCTCTCTTATGAGCTGAATAACTCATGTGCTTTCCTGTGGATTCTGCAGGGTCTCAGGACCTAAGCCATGTCATGGGCAGCTCTGGGCTGATAACCGGAGGAACTAGCGGTCAGGAGATCACACTGACCATCAACAATCCCAGCCTGACTCAAGCTCTTGCCTCAGCTTCTTGTTCCAGTGCTGCAGCAGGAAACCCTCAGGAGATCACCCTCACCATATCAGGTATGGGCCACCTTACACAATGCAGGTCCATGAAAAAAATACATACAAACACACACCTACAGACTGTATACACTAATCTTGTCTTTTCACGAGCAAAGAAACAGACCATCAATAACAAACAGACAGATGAAATAAAAATTCCCTCAAGGATCTGTAACACATTTATTGATTTCCTCACTCAGGCGAACATGTTTGCAGACACAATAATAACTTACAGCCCTTTCTTTCATTTTTAAGCCGCCTCACAAATCAAGATTAAAAGCCTCCGTGTTAGAGGTTATGAGTGATACACCTTCTTCACAAAAGAAGGTGTATAACCTCATAACTTCAGCTTATCGTATATCAGTTGGGGATATACAATACGTTATATCCACAGTGTAGAGGTAAGTTGTGGCTGTGTCACTTGTTCCGAGCCCCCTTGAGTCGAGATAGATCATTCCCTGCCTGCGTTTCCTCTGGGCACTACTTGGACCTTCTTTCATTCAGCATTCTGATGTATTTACTGTGTCGTGATTCATATCCTTTAGACTGAGGCAAGAGCAAAATATTGTTATATATAGCCTTATTTTTTCTTTTTCTTTCTCTGGAAGCTGCACCAAGACATTCAGTGGAGTGTTTTTTTCCCCATAAAGTATTGTTTTTTTTCTTTCACTAGAGGCAGTGGAAATGAAGTGGAGATAGACCACAGTGCATGGGTCCAAAGCAAAATGTCTGAAGTAATTTTCAGTCTCTCTCAGTTTATCCAAATTAGTGTATATTGTATCATTCCTGGGAGAAGATACATCTTATCCTACCCTAGTATAAGAAAAAAAAACTTAAGCTTGAAATGTGAACGAATGTGAAAAATACTGCAAATTTTCTTGGATTCTGGACTAAACATGGCTTTTCTCCATACTTTTGCAGGTCAGGATCTGCTCGCCCAGCATAGCAACCCTAATGGTGCCGAGATGAACGGCAGCATCAGACTGGCATCACCACTCAATAGCCAACCCACCAGCGCAACCCTGACTATCACTAATGACCACCTCCTACCTCAGAGCCCCGCCAACACTGGAATGACAGGTTAGGACTGGTATAGATGTGTGTGTTTTGTATCTAGGTGTGAAGAGGAGTGTGTCGTCTCTCTGAAAAGTTCCACAGAATATTATTCAGAATATTCATAACATGTTCAGTCCCTGAAGCAGATATTCTATCTTGGTGCTCTTGAGTAGGTCAGTGAAGGTTATTTTGTGACCTCGGTTTTCTAATGAAATTGAATCAAACACTGCTCACTCTGTGGGGATTAGCTTGAAGTCATTAAGCCACAGCAAGATCCAAATTGGCAGGACCAATTTTACTTACACGGTTTGGCAAAAAGCAGGTTACATAAGGTGCTGGAGCTTGTATGACTAACAGGCTATCAATAGCACTCCACAAGTTGAAAATTAATACAGCATTTTATGAAAACTGTTTTCCCCTTTACCCATGTCTGTGCACTCACTTTCAGCCATGCACACAATTCCTGACAGTAAGCAAATTAAAATGAACTGGGAGTGAAATGTGCCTGCTTGTACCTTGAAAATCCTGCTTCTCCCCAGGGGTATATTAATGAAGTTATCCACTTGATTTGATTACCATTTGCTGGCCTTTGTTCCTTTAGATTTTTACACTGTGTCTCTTTGAGACAAAATGGCTTTGAAAGGCCTCTCAGAAATTCCTGGGTACAGAGAAACTCTCCTTCAGTCAACTTTCAGTTCGACACAACTTCGCTCTTGTGAGTCATATAACTGCACACAGAAGCCATCTTTGACCTTCATCAAGCCATCATTAGTGACCTGCTCCACTCACTCATAACACCACTTGACTCAGGGCCACCACTTTAAGCCAATAGCATGGCATCAGTGTACGAGGTACCCAGCTGGCTGTTGGGCAAATATCACCACAGTGACCTACTTGAGCAGAACTGATTAAATCGCCATCCATTTGATGGAATGAGCACACACACTAAGTGGGAGCTCCTTGTCTATACTGCTGTAAGCCATTGCAATCCCTCTGAACATAAAAAGAATGAGGCCTCACCTGTTGCTGGTTTAAACTACAAACAATAGATCACATTGGCAGAAGGACTGAGCTCTCTCTCTATAGATGTGACAGAACACAAAGCCTCTCCTGTCCGTCAGATACGACAGAGTGAAGAGTAGAGATCACCAAAACGGTAATCTGTAGCTACTTCAAATACAAAGGATAAATGACAGATGATTGTAATGTTTGTTGTTCTCTCACATTTTAGACAGTGAACGAGGGATCATGAATGCCACCACATGAGAGTAACTTTAGCTTAAAATCCTTTAATGGTTCAAAAGGAGCTTCCCTTGCCTCCAGCACCGGTGATAGATAACAGGATATAAAACATTGATGGAGAGGCTCAAACAGTCTCTCGATCAATGCCCTTTTCATGAAATGGCATGCTAAGGTGTGCGCCCCCACTATGGAGTCATCAAAGGGTATGTGTGAAGCTGAAATAGCTGCCAGATTGATTTTCAAGGTTGAATAAGGCGAGCCGTGGTCCACACATTCCGCAGAAATTTTAAAATTGCTACGATGGAAAATTGACACCAAATATCAGATCATGTGGTGATCCAGTGGCGCTCCAAAATGGGCTGTTCACTGAGCCCTGTCCTACTTAGTTACTGTCAAGCTTTCCATTCCCGTATGCCACATATGCTGTTTACAGTGGTGGCAGATCTACCACTCGAAATTTGTAGTGTTTTTTTAAACAACGGGTCTTCTATTTCACACAGTAAAGTGAACAAAAGCAGGCTTCTCATCTCTAGCCGTCGACTGTTGATTTTGTCGGCTGAAATGACGATGATGAATGGTAAATGGACTTGCACTTATATATCGCTTTTCTAGTCTTCCAACCACTCAAAGCGCTTTACAATACATGTCATTCACCCCATTCATACACTGATGGTGGAGGCTTCCGTGCAAGATACCATTCACACCATCTAATACTCATTCACACACACACATACACTGATGGCTATGCCTCTGGGAGCAATTTGGGGTTCAGGAGCTTACCCAAGGCCACTTCTACATGCGGACTGGGGGACCCGGGGATCAAACCACCGATCTTCCGATGTAGACGACCCGCTCTAGCTCCTGAGACACAGCCGATCCAATGACAATGTTGTTTCTAGTAGGTTAGATCAGTTTTAGCTAGCTAGTGAAGTGCAAATGTATGTATACTGTACATGCATATATCAAGAGGATGTACATTTGAGTTTGAAAACTCAATATGTGAATTATTGTCACTTAAGAATTGTGCAGATCAATCTGTGATATAAAAGTAAAGGGCTTGTGTGCTATGAAGTGAGCAAATATGATTTTTGTTTTGTCAGAAATGGCTTCCTGATTGTTCTGTTGACTGGCTTGCTTATCACCTAGAAGCTTAATCAAATTTGCAGTCTCATCCCTCTCTTTTCATTACCCTCCCCTCTCTACTCAAGTGGAAAACAGTCCCACTGCTTCACAGAGACAACGAGAACATCTCTGCTTTTGTTGATTAGACTGAAGCATTTCTGTCACTATGTATGTAAATATGGTTCAACCTGCGCTTTGACGGATAAACTGTACAGGGCTGATATTGACTGACTAGTGTTATTCACCACTATTATAATGGAGATTCCTCCCTGACCAAAACTAATGAATATGTCATTATTATTTTTAGTCAGGGAGCAAAACACCAAAAGGGCTTTGGTAGCCAGCTGGTTGCACTCACTTCAACAAATACAGGTACACATTTTGCGGTCAGCACAAAGAACCGTGTACACTGGTCCAAAGTTCAACTCACATTGAGGCCTGTAACCATAGAAACCATTCAAGTGCAGCATGGGAGGATTTTATTTACCAAATTAATCTGAAAACTGTAATGAAACCATCCTTCATTGTGAGAGGGATTTCATGAGTTTCATTGTATTTCATTAGTAAAAGTGGAGAGTTTCAGTGTCAAATAGTGGTCTTAATGGATGTTTCAGAGACACTTTTGTTCAGGGAAGAAAAGGAGTGTGGTTGACACACTGAAGTGCAATTTTTGGGTCAAATTTACAGTTGTTTAATATCAAAACTACATTAACTACTGGCAGCTAAATTAATAAATCCTGTTAGATTTCAGTTCTGTTTGCTTTGGCGACACTCGTGGCCACTGGTGGTAACAGCAAGTACGGTTTAGTGCAACAGATCCAGAATTCTGGGGGCAACAAACACTCCTTGAACTGGTTTATCTGTCTGCAGCGCAGCCAAACATTATTAAGGAAGGAGCTGGTTACCTTGCTGAGAAGTTAGAGGTGAGCAGCCTATCGCCTGCAACTTTCCATCTAACCGTGGCCGCTCCCTCTTGTTTTGTTACTCGCTGCAATATTTAAAACTGATTGGCTGTCCAGAAGTGCAGCTGCTTCACAATAAAAGTCACCATGTGTTTCACCAGTGGCATGCTTTTAATGTGAAGCAGCAGAAGTAGAAAATGTTCAGTTGGCATTGGCAGTAACTTATTACAGCTCTAATATGGCTGTAGGAGAGTGACCAATAGACAGTAAGGCTGATGCATTAAAATTACAGTAACTGAAAAACAGTAACGCTGGATTACTTACTGCATTGTTTCCCGTGAATCCCTTATGTATAGGTAGGCTATTTGAATTACACTGTACTATACTAAAGAGAAAATTACAAAATATAAATACATTGATGCCAACCATGAATAGTATCAAAAACAGGACTGACTTCATGAAAATCTTCTGGATTATGGCTGTAAAAAAAATCCTGGCATTGGTGTTAAAGGTGTCCAGGGCCATTTCCACCAACATCTCATGGCCTGAATTCCAGCTGTGGCAAAAAATATAAAGCTCCCCATTCAAATACAGTTTGTATACATTCTACTACATTTGCAACAAAAAAAACAGGCCTCTGGCTGTCATTGAAAACTGTGTCATAAAATTGGGTGTTATAAACTCACATCCCTCTAACCTTGCGGTCTCTCTCTCACCTGTCAGTCTCCAGCCTGCCCCCTAGCACCACCCTATCACACACTGCTTCGTCCCAGAGCCTAGTGATGTCACCAGGAGGCGTGGCCAGTGATAACAGTGTTACACTGACACTGACAGATGCTCAGGGTATGCTGGATGGAGTCACTCTTAACCTCAATACGCAGGTAAAAAAAAACAGCAACGCACACAAACACACATTTAGATGTGCTGCACAATTTAGAGGTCACGTATTGCCATTATTTGGCATCACGGCTGATTTAAAATCCACGTTGGCTTAAAGTGTATTTCTTTAAGGCTGACTGTAGAACAAAAACATTAAAGAGTTGTGATGTCATTAAGTGTGTGAGACACAACTTGACATCATGTACTGTAGTTTGTCAGCTGCCTTACCACAGTATCTTTTCATCTTTAGGGTCAGACATTTCCTGCAGTGCTGAATGACTCCGGTCTACCAGGGCAGCCAGCCGGCTCAGGCCAGCAGGTCATACTGGTCAGCCACCATTCCCAGTCCACAAACGGAGCTTCTGACAATGGATACAATGTGAGTGTGTTGGTCTTGTATGCGTAGTGTGCTGTTTGATTTGTTGGACTTGTCAAACAAAGGTGGGAGGAGGTTTTACATTGATGAATTGAGCAAATACTGAAGATGGCAACACAATAATCCGCAGTGATGGATTACCCATCTCAAGAAAGAGTTGTCTAAATTTTAGACTTTCAGACATTTTGCCTATTTTAACACCAGACCACACTGATGAAACTACCATTATGTATTGTAAGCATAAGTACCCCATATTGTAAAAAATGGAAAATATTATTAGAATTAAAAGTTTTTCACAATGCTTGTGTAGGTGTGAGCTTTTGTGAGTAATTGTAAATATGTTCTTTACTAATCTTTTTGTGTGATCCAGATTACTGACGACGGCCATAAAGGTGGGAAGGATGGCCAGACGGAGGCTGATAATCGGAACCAGTGTTACTACTGTAATCAGGTGTGCCAGAATGCCAACACACTGCGACGCCACTGTAGACAAGCTCACGGCAAGGACCGCTGTCACGTGTGCAGTCTCTGTAATAAGGCCTTCAAGCGAGCTACACACCTGAAGGTAGGAGCTCATGTAAAAAAAACTGTAGACTCGGATGGTAAACGGCTTTAAATTCAAGCTACTGATGGCTTACGTTTAATGCTGATATCCATCAAGCTACTGCTTCCTCTCCACGAACAATGTCGCCACTTATTTGATGAAGGATTTAGCATTGTATATGAACGAATAAAACTGATGAATAAAACTCTCCAGGATTTATGAAAACAGTAAATCAACTCTCACAACGCTAATCTTACTTTTAGCAATTAGTGCCTCCACCTCAGGCTGGTAAGTGATAGATTCAAAGAGTCAGTGAGGAAAAGGACACCATTAACAAAGTGTTATATAATAAAGAATATACATCATCATACATCAAGTCGCATTTCGGATTGACTCTTATAAACTGTCACTTAACAACACAACAAAACAGAACACTTAAACTGTGAGGTGTTTTGCAGTCGAATTAGAAGAACATATGCTTCCCTTTTCTGACGATCCTCTTTATGTGGTTGAGACACTCCAGCACGTAAGTGGTGGGGCTCTCGGATCAGGAGGAGGAGGAGGAGGATATGGCTTTATACACAAGCTCTTTCCCCACCACATGTCATATTTCTAAGCAAAGGCCATTGTGCCATAGGCTTTTACTTTGGTAAATGTGCCTCAACCTGCTGAGCAGTAATTGTCTTTCATGAAAGTAATGACACCGAGATTAGGTGGGTGTCACAGTGAAAGTGACTGAGCTTCATCCTCTACGGGTGCCCAAGGGTGCTCATTAGTCTGCAGCCAGAACTCGGATGCTGATTTTAGATTTTTAAAAAGGCCCAGTGGTGAGAAAGATAAATTGGTAGCGCTGTTATTTTTCATTTTGTTGGCCTGTGGATAATAATTTTGCCATGTAATTATAGCTAGACAGCTAAAAACCATGGCTTTATAATTCTGGAACATGGGAAATGATTTGATGATAAAGTTTTAGAATTAATTGCGAGCATTTCTGCTCGACAGGCGGTGCTAGGTTTGTTAGGGAACATCAATGTACGCTCACAGGGAGGGGAAACGAGTATTTTCCATCACATGACTCTGGCAGCCGGACAAATGAAGGGAATTTGCTGTATCAACCCCCTGTAATGAATCATATCATCTCTAGCTCTGACTCAACTTTCACAATCACCTGGTCACTTCAAACTACCATCTGTTTAAGCCGTTCAAAAAACAAAGTGTAAAAATAGTTGTGGTTTTATGCTAAGCTAAGCTACCCGGCTGCTGCTGTAGCTTGATATTTAGTGGACAGACGTGAGAGTGGTATTGATTTTCTCATCTAACCCTCTGCAAGAAAAGCACTTAAGAGTATTTCACAAAATGTTGAAGTATTGCTTTAAGGTGAGTACCCTGACATACATATTTTATTAGGAGCATGGTGAGTGAAGCAGAGAAGAGCTGGGCAGTGGAAACCGTTTTTCATTTTTAGTTGTGTTTTTGAAAGTTTTTTTTTTTTTAATCATAGTCCTAATGTTTTTCCCAAACTTACCAAAGGCACTTTTAATAAACACTGCCTCCATAATGACCCCAAACACCCTCTAGACTTTCTAATCTCCTTATAAACTTGATGCAGTTACAGTATAAGGATTTTTTGCCCTTTTCCCAGAAATCAGAAGTCTTATTATGCCATTGTTTCCATTCACTTTCCTGTGTGCCCGTCTGCTTTGTGTTGCCCTGTACTTGAATATTGGTTCAGTGCTGCAGGTTCAGTATTATCAGTATTCTGGGTACCTATCGCTGCTCTTTCAGTCCGTCATGAATTTCATAATTCTGACGCAGCGCCGTGAACCAAGGTTCTTGTTGGTTTTATCAATATTTACTGAATTATCCTCCCATTACAAAGGCCCAGTTTGTTCAGTGTAACACCTTTTAGGGTTTGAAGTTCAAGAATGAGTAGTATGGTAGTCAGAGTAGTCCCCATTTTGAGAAGTTGATGAGAGAGATGATCACCCATATAACATCAATGGGCTTAGATGTTCCCTTTTTTCAAATGTTTTACTCTAGAAAAACCCAATTCAGATTCAAAACATTCAAAACTATAGACAAATATTTTTCACAGGTGAGCTTCCTGGAATACACCTGAGACCTGAACCTGTCCTAAACAAAACAATCTCATCTGGGCTTTTCACAAGGATAAAATTGCAAGGAATGTTGTATTTTTAGTTGTGTTTATTTGCTTCAAAATAAAATAAAAATAAAAATAAAAAATCATTCCTTTCCTTTTGTTGCCCAAAATTGTTGTTTCAGTAGATAACTGCACAAAAAATGGTAAAAAAAAAAAAAGTAACTTAACTACTTGAATCACAATGCAAATATGAATGTCGCTGAACTAACAGCAAGCTACTGCAAAATGGAGTTAAACTACTAGTTTAATTACATGTAGTTCACTACTCCCCAACACTGACAAAATGTCACAAAATAGTGAAAGAAGGTAAAAAAACCCCATTGTAATTGAGTGTCCAAAATGACATTTTGAAATTGCTTGTTTTCAACAATCAGTCCAAAACCCAAAGATTAAGTTTACTATCATACATGACAAAATTTTAAAAGAGGGGACCAGATTTTAAACAAGCATTTCCTCAAAATGACCCATGTCTTTACACACAGATTTGTCATGTCATGCCAGCAACAGAGCACATCATGAACAACCTTAGACACAAAAAAGAAAGGAAACACAAGAGAAAAAGAAAAGAGAAATCAAATCAAAGTCTCCATAGGAATCATTGTTGGGGTGTCCAGACCCTCCAGAATTGCTCTGATTTGTGGTTCAAACAATGTGTGAGTTTCTCCCAGTGCAAAATGACAGACATCTCTGTTCTAGCCACGTTCTAGTAGAGGGACTTGGTGTGCTAGACTGTAAACAGTAAAAATAAATCTTTTGATGCGTCTATAGGAACATGAACGAGTGCACCAGCCGGGCCCGTCACCCAGCTCCCAGAAACCCAGACTCTTCAACTGCTCCTCCTGCGTGAAGGCCTTTGCCAAGCGCAGCCAGCTGGAGAGACACAACCGAACACACACAGGTAAGAGGATTATGGAACAAGTTTGCACAGTGCATGTCGTAACAAAAATCACAACATTGTGATTCAAATTCAAATCCACCATTTATAATTACCTTACACTACCTATGGAGCCCCAAATAAATAATCATATGAATACATTGTGTATAATTTGTGAAATTATTTAAGAAATTCTGAAAACTCAACATGCTACCAAATTTAGCAGTTAGCTTCTGTTTAGCCATTTAGCTCCTGTTAGCAAGGGCAACAATAATGCCACTTTGTTGTTGTTGCTCTAGTTAACAGGAGCTAGCTTGCTACAGTTGGTAACATGTCGAGCTTACTTAAGTAAGAGAGGCTGGGGGCATATGATTGGCTGAAATGTGACTGGTGACATCACCACTGTCATGAAAAGTGATATAAGATAAAATGTGACATGAAATAAAAGTGCCATTGAGGAAAATACCACTGTGAAATAAAAATAGGAATTAACTTTCTATAATGAAGTAAGTATTCTTCAATAAAACTCTCTGTTATTATGAAAATAAGATTAATGAAATAACATTTAATAATAATGAGGTTGAGGTTTTAATGATTTCTTAAATTATTTCACAGTTTATTTGGTAATTTATAGAACATTTAATACAATTTGTTCAAATGATTATTTATTTTCATTATGTCTTTTTGATTCATATACTGTTGAACACTTTGGGGCTCCATAACTACCTAGGTCCCTGTGTTATTGTAGATATTAAGGGAGAGCATTTCAGAGTGGTTTCCAATACAAATGTGTAGCCTAATATCATGCATCTGTGAAGTTTAGGGAAGTTGTGTGAATGAAAAGAAACATTTGAACACCATGGAAACATGTAGGTCAAATCTATGTTTTAGACTGTGCATATGTTGTATCAAGCGTGTGTGTTACATGGTTCACGTACTTTATACTGTATGTCAGAAATTCAACAGTGAAGTACTACATTAACATGCTCACAATAAAATGTTTAACTGATGGGAAAAAACATTTATAAATTTGTTTTGATTGCTCCACATCAGGGCAACAGCTGTTGTGTAATTCCTCAGTTCGCTCTGAGACAGTCCTGAACTATATGGTGAAAAAAATAACTGAATGTGAAAACAGGGTCCTACGCGGACGATGTGATATAAAGCAGCTATCAGCTTTCCCTGTCAGACTCACCAATTCATACATTCATACAGACACAGCTAATAAGCAGCCAAATGCCATGAATGCCTCCTCTCTCTGTGAAATCCTAAGCACCCAGACATGATTATCAGCCCTCATTGTACATAAAGAAACAGTTCTGTTGGCCTATTACCATTTGAATAGACTCATCTGAATGCTGTTAAAGGAGATTCTGATTGGACCTTTCCATTCTGGTTCACCTCACCTCCTCGTGGCGTCAGTTTTTTGTCTCTAAGCAACATTGAAAAAAAGTTACAAGTACAAAAAACTTTCCATCCCACTTCTCTTCCTATGACATTCGCTGCTGTTTGTACCTGGAATGACAGGGCTCGACAAGGAAAAATGACTCTAGTTGTGTTGCCAAAGATTCCTTTTTAAATAGGAACTCTTGCCTAGGTTGTTTATCTACAGCATTTTAGAGCATAAGTGCAAAGATTTAGGTGACATATCCTTGCATTGCAAGTTATAAAAGAACTGTGTGAGTGCCCCTACTTTCTCATTTTTATGTCAGAAGATATCAACGCACCCTGGCTTGAGGGAATAAAATGTGTTTTATGGAAATAACTATTATTACAATGACATCCAACAGTTTATACTATCCCTGCTGTTTTGTTTGTCTTCAAAGGCCACAGCCAAGTAAAACAACACTATGGGAAGAATATCTGCAAATATAGGTTATCAATTTAAGATCCTAATACATTATTGCAATATTTCTTCTTAATAAAACCAGAAGATGAAACCCTTAGATAACACTGAATGATACTAATGAAACATGTAACTAAGGGTTGAAAGATAACATGTTGTTATTTTTGTTGTTATTTTTTAGACAAAGTCAAAATTTGACATTGAAATGAATCAAGAAAATAATCCGCAGATTAATCTGTAATTAAAATAGTACTTAGTTGCAGCCCTACTTTGAAGAGAAACTAGCAGAGCTTCTTGTACCTGCTGCTTTTTCTGTCATGATTCCGTGAATGACATAACAATGTCCTTGAGTGTTAAATGTTTAGTTATGTTTACATTGTGCTAAACTGGAAGATGCAGTATTGCAGTGGCGGCCAGGGATGATTTGTCCTCCATCTGCTGCCTAGTGAAAATACTTTTGAGTTATCCACCTACACACAAAGTGCGCAGTATGTGAGTATGTGAACAATGCCGCTCACATCACAGCCGCTTGTCTACATGTACACCTTGGTAAAAAGCTTAGCGTGTTAAAAAAGTTTACCAGGTACTAAACATGGATATTAAAATGGCAGAACACAACTTTACACAAATTAACAACAATTGCAACGTATATAGCTGTGTGTGTGTGTGTGTGTGTGAACATGTGGGAATATGTGGGACACCACTGATGTACTTGTATTTGCCTGATGGAATAAATGACAGCAGAATAGTGTTTATTTGTAAGAGTCTGGGCTCGTGAAATGTGTGGCCTGAGCAGCGTAATTGGTTTTCAAATAGTTTGCTTTGAATTCTTTCTCTGTCACATTACATATTGTCCAATAACCTCAACCACGGTTTCATTTATTTGCACTAATTAAACCAAAGCACATCACAATGAATCTGACAGCACCATTTATAATGCATGAAAATGCTGAATGCAACAACATTGAATTCTAAATGATCTGTGGGTCTGTGTGCAGGCGAGCGGCCCTTCAAGTGCAGTCAGTGCGACAAGGCTTTCAACCAGAAGAGTGCTCTGCAGGTCCACATGGTCAAACACACTGGAAAGAAGCCCTTCAAGTGTGAGGTGTGCAGCATCCGGTTCACCCAGAAGAGCAACATGAAACACCACATGAAGAGATCCCACGGCTACGGTGAGCAGCTGACGGGCGTCATGCCAGTGCACACACAAACTCAACCGCTGACACTAGTGGGTACAGCCAGCTGTTGGTGCAGCTGGGCAACACCACAGAGTAATCGTCTCTCTCTTGTCTCTCTGTCAACTTAGTTTACTTTCAGTTGGAGATGCAATTTCCAAGAGCATCAGGATAGATAAGCATTTCATAATGAACCCCTGTTTTTCACCTTGTGGTGGGTGCGTGTCTCTATCTCTCATGGCCATCGACAACAGTCCACATTTCCAGTATAACAGACACTGGGTTTGCAAGGCACAGCATATTAAAAGGTGTCCCTGAGCGCCTCAAACGGCTCAGAGGCAGCGTTCGTTGGCCTTCCCCAGTGGAACATTAACTATCTCTCATTCTCAAGTTTTGTGTCTGTTGCTCCTCGCTTGATGGTCCTTCTCATTATCTGTTGAGAATGAGCCATATGCCAACGCTCAGTCACCCCCCACACTCACCACTAATGCGTATGCACAGACACATGCGCGCGCCCCCGTCTCGCAGACGTGGTGATATTGTGGAGCAGGAAAATCATGATGACAGGTCCATCGACTGTGTTCACTTGAAGCTGTCAGCACAGCTTCCTCTTTGATATCAGCAGATGCATGTGCTGAATGTTCGGCCATTACTTCTTCCTGACAGCCTTGGTTAAAGTTGAGGCTCCCCTTTGGTTAACCTTGTCCAAGAGTGCGATCAACACACACGCATGTTGTTATTCATTGCTGACAGATCTGTGCTACTTACTCAACTTGAAAACCAGTTCCACAGAAGCTTCCACTCAGGTCCCCCGCTGGGTTGCTGTAGATCATTTAAAAAATTCATGATTTAGGCCCGGACTCTACAAGGTTAGAGCACACTGAATTCACTTTTTCAGGGTCATTGAAATCCTGGAAGACCTGTGCAAATTAAAACACATGCTCCCAGGTCAGGCAGTGTTTCAGAAATGTGTGAAACATTGTTAAACTTCTGGAAAAGTTTTGAATTCAGTATCAGAATAAATACACCTTTGATGTGGTCACACGGTGGCCCAGACACAAACCAGCTTTGTCCACACACTTAAAATCCGAACAGTAAATTTGTGTTTGGATCAGACATCAGGCACGTGGAGGCTACAGACCTCACAGTTAAAGCTCCCTGATGTGACAGCGTACTAAAGCAGGATAGAAAAGAGGACTGGCTCCTTACTGATGCAGCCATGCAAAGATTTCCATTGACATTTTTTCCCTAGAAAAGCAGGAAACAGTTTGAAGCCTCTGTGGGAACAAGCGGCCAAGGTAAATTATACATTTTATCACCAGAAGAAGGTGTACAGTTTCAGGCAGTATAATGTCACATCTGTGTGTGTTTTTTCTCTTCTTTTTAAGTTATTTGCCATTTTTTTTCCCACACTAGCAGCAGCGCTCAAGGGATGGCAATGTCTGTCTGTCGGTCAGTCAATCCATCTGTCCTTCCGTCCGAGTACAGCCTCACAGAGCTGCTAGCAAGGCTGTAAACTCTTTGTCTTGTTGTTGTAGGAGTTGGACTTAATTTAAAAACTAAATGGAATTTGTAGACACACTGCGAGTAACTCATATTGGTCATTAACTACTGTATTTGTGAGCAGGCGTGAAGGTTTTCACATGATTTTAAAATGATAACTCCCCTGGAATATATTGCTATTTGTCATGGGATTTCTTGCCACAAATTGAGATGTATTTTTTTAAAGCAGAACCACCAATAATTCAATTCCCAGTATTCCACCCAGGGCCGCATGATTGCAGGCATGTTCGTGATGTAAAAATGGTTAAAGAGCTTCAAATTAATCCCTGATATTAGTTTCATTTGTCCACATTGATGTGGCTGTTCAAGCTGTTTGTTCACGTCGAAGAGGAAGACTCTATTAGTCAATCTGCTTGTGAAAAATACTGGAGGATTCGAGGCGCACAGTCATGCACTTGCAACTTAATGAATATGTGTTTGAAGTGTTTCAGATATAGAGAGCAAAAATAGCGGGAGATAATTAAATGACTCCTACTGTAAAACTCAATTCGGTGCGTGGCCTGCAGCAGGAGAAAAAGCGTGCCTGAGCCTATCTCAGCTTGTGCCAAAGTGACTTATTGTTGTTTTGTGCTCGAGTTATTTTCAGCTGAATGTCCTATGGCTCACATAGACACATGGCTCATATTCTGTTTACAACTCACAATGAGCATATTCCACATCTGTCAAGTGTTATTATTTAGTTTGCGCAGTAGACGTGGTGTTTTCAGAAGAGCTAACAGAGAGAATGTGGGATATTAAAACAAATGTTGGAGGAGTGAGGAGGGGAAGATTGCCTTTTGACTAATGGTCTCATTTGCATGACAGCCACTGGCAGATTGAATACAGAATCAGAGCTGCTGGTGCTGCTCTGTAAATGCGCGTTAATGGACTTTTCTTCTGGTTTACAACGCGTGTGAGTCATGCAGACCCCTTCTCACTCTTCATTTTCTCCTCTTTCCCCTCCAAGGTCAGATCCAAGACGTGTCCCTGAGCCAAGAAGATCCGGCGGCCCAGGTCGAGGTAACGCCTGAACTTGACCTGGAGGTGGTTCCTGAATCATCCGGCGACTGGCACAATGTCTTCCCCTGACCACACGAGTCCCAGAAAAGCACTGCACAGTGTACTGAGCCCTGATTGAGTTTTACAACTGAGCAGCAAAGCTTTGACAAACATTTTCCTCCTCTCAAAAAAGGTTATTTGGTTAGAAAAAAGATTGAAGACATTATAGATTTTTGCTGTATATGGAGGGCTTTTACCTTTGTAGCAGTCCCCTGCTGTTTATCCGAATTAGCAGTGAAGTAAGGGGAGTCTGGTTCCCTGTGATTGGCTTAATGACTTTTATCTGTTTTGCTACTGTCTGATTGCCATCAATATGATGACCTCCAGAGAGGTTTGGCTCAATAAACACCCAGGCATCCCAGAGAATTCTCCAGTCAGGAGATGCAGGCCCCTCTCGTGCTGACCCTGTTGGAAAGAGAGGAAATTGTATTCTGTGAAAAAGCCCCCCAGAGATAAGTGTCTTGTTTCTTCATTGTTGGTCTGATCACGGGGACGTACGCGGAGCTGCAACCAGCTGCGCTGCTGTCACGGCTTCAATAACAGCTGCGTAACAGCATGTAACGTAGAAAGCTTTTTTTTCGCTGTTCTACGAGAAATTTGTCACTTTTTTTTTTTACATATTTATACTGTACATATTTCATGTCGAAGTGAAATGTTCTTTGCAGTTTGTTACATGTTTGTTTTAGTTAGAAAACAGCGCCCAAGGTGGTAAAGCAACATGTTAGGGAAGAACGGCGGTGAGTTGCGACAACACTGCTCTGGATTTGACGCTGTACGAGCTTTTTGGCCGAACGTGTCGGCATTGTGTTTCCTGTCGTTCCTGTCATGTCACTTAGACTCGCAGCACCGACGTTTCCTTTACTGTAGTTCATTCTGTAAATAGTGTAGTTAGATCGCCTATATTTTCTGATGAACCGCCACCACATGGATTGGTTGGAAATATGTAATTTGAGCATAATGTTGCATTTGTTATGAAGCAAAGCCAATGTACAGACGATAAGCTGTTTCTCTTCTCTTTTTTTGCAGTTGTATTTTCTATTGTGCATAATAAATTAAGAAGATTAAAGTAATTTTTCTACAATTTAAACTCTCATTCCTTTTTATTGTGTAGTGGTTACATTATTGTGTCTTACAGATAAAATAATAGAGCATTTTTCCTCTGATAAAGGAATAGTTTCACATTTTGGAAAATGCCCTTATTCACTTTCTTGCCAAGATTTAGATGAGACGATTGATACAAATCTCATGTCTTTGTGTTAAAGGTACCCTGTGGAGTACTTTAAAGTGGTAGTTATAAAACCCTGTCTCAGTATTCAAACTGCTGTGCTGCGCCTTGGTGCCTGATAAGGCTTCAAACTCATAGATGTGTTACTCAAACTAGTCTTTGTCTCACTTGTACCTGAAGCAACACGTTCCCACCATCCGTAGCCCCCCCTGCTTGTTTTTAACGCAGGGCTGACTTTGGTCTAAATGCCTGCTAACGCTTCAGTTTTTGCACGGAATAAACAAACAAGATAAAACATGTTCATTGGTGAGCTTTAGAGGTGCTGGTAGGCGGATTGTTTAACTTTGGACGGAGCCAGGGCAGCTGTTTCCCCCACCTTTTTACGCTTTGTGCTAAGCTAAGTTAGCTGGCTGCTGGCCGTAGCTCCATATTTAGGGCACAGATATGAGAGTGGTATTGATCTTCTCATTTAACTCTTGGCAAGAAAGTGAAAAAGCGTGTTTCCCAAAATGTCAGACTATTTCTTAAAGGAGCCACGTTGAGAAACTTTCTTTCATAAATACTTTTTTGCTCTCCCAACACATTTGTGACTGTCTGTATTCTCTACAGTTACAGTACATTCAGCCACACATGTAAAGAAATCTATCTACCTCTGCCTCTATCACAGACCCCTTAATCTCATCACTCCTGTAAGTTTACCTCACTGCGTATTTCGCAGTGACATGTCCGCATACTTTTGTCCAGCTTTAAAGTTTATTCATACACTTCCTGGCTGGCATTTGCATTCCCTCTGATTCACATTTCATTAGTCAATACACACATTGTTGCGTGGGAAAACTGACATTTTTCATTCCCTTTAAATAAACTGTTTTGTTTTGAAACATTAGGTAAAAAGAATCTCCTTTATATGTGAATGTGAAATATGAATTGAAAGCTACAAGTGTGTGTTTCATCCATGCTTTCCGTGCCACAGCCAGCCTTTCATCATTTCAACATACTGTGTGTGATTACACTCGAGCCTGAATGGTGCTCTCTCTGCTCCAGTCATGAGTAGCTCGGAAAGCTTGGCTTGAATAATGATTACCAAATGAGTCATTAATGTGAATTCCGGCTTAATGAAAGAAACTATGTCACGCCTTTGCTGTGCTGTGACGCTGTGACCTGACCCACTAACATCATTTCCCTACGCTTCAGCTCTTCAGGATGCGTCATTGCGCTGTCGGTCGTGCCACGCTATAGACAAAAACACACATTTCAGAAGGCAGAGAGTAGAGGTGGTTTTATAGTTTTTATTGTTTATTCTCAGTTAAGTGGCTGGTCATGTTTTATTACACATACAACAGTGAAGAGGATCTTTACATTCATCCACAGGATCCATTCAGAAAAACACTACACAGCACTCACAAGGCTCGAGCACGCACAAACAGTGGGAGAGATGAACACTACAGATCACACACGCCTGCTTTTTTAACACATTTGGAAGTTGGATGTTTTTCGAACAGCACAAGTGGTAGTGCTGAGCTTTTTCTTCAACTGACTTTTTTTTATGTTTTTCCAGAAAAACTTAGTTAGTTAGAGAGCACCTTTTTGAAATTGTGTTTGTGTTTTTAAATTATCCACAAGAAGGGAACACAGCGCGGCCGTTTTGGTAGTGAGGAGGAAAGGCACTGAATTTACAGTATGTGGGCTGTGCGTAAGATGGGAACGGTGAAGACAAAGAAGACAGCTAGACTACACTAAAGCAAAGAGGAAAGGTCTGAATCTGGCATCATGCTGCAGCACCAACATTCAGATTCAGAGTCTGGCAGTTTTTAAAGGTGGAAAAACAGTGCACTACGAAATAATTTAGTTTTATATATATGGAGAGGAAAATTAGTGGATTATCTCATGGACTGAAAAAGAAGTGATACATTAGAAATGACTAATTCATCTGGGGGTTTTTTTTCAGTGACTATTGCAGAAATTTGATTTAGAAGGTTTAGAAATTAAACTTTTACCACAAAATCCACAGCCAGCCTTAGGCCCTAATGACAAACATAGATCAACATGACATGTATGACAGAACACTTAACAACAGCTAAGACACAAGGGTTGAATGAAAACACACACTACGACCAAATGGCTCTCATGATAAAGTCAAATCTGTTAAATCTATCCGAACTCAAACACAGATTTGTGTCCGGGTTCACAGAAAAGGTTTTGAGGGCACGACAAAGACAGTGTGACAAAACAGAAAACCGCTCTTTGCTAAAACAGAAGCAACCCGGCCTTTTCGTCCAATCAGCAAGCGGCAATGACGGTCAAGTCAGTCGGACTCGCACCGGCCGTAACCTTCAACTGCTCCGGGTGTGCTTCGGTTCAGCCGCCCTTTTGTTAGAGAAACCGTTGGAGACGTCCACAGAAACTCAAGCACAAGTATAGAGAGCCATGGCAGGGGGTCAGGGGGTCATTCAGGCTGCACATGTGAGCGGCTTCAGGATCAATTTCAGCAAACAGTTCACACCAGAGATGATGACTGCACAGACTCAGCACAAAGCATGCAGGGGAGGGGGGGGCAACAGATTGTGTCGCTATCTACCAGCCAAAGGGGTGGGGGCGGTAATAGGGGAGATGAGGGATTTAGCGTACATTAGAGTGTTATCAGAGGTGGAGGGGAAGGTGAGTTTAGGGGGTGACAAGATTTCCTCCTTTTCTTCCTCTTTTTCTCCACTTTAGTCCCGTGTTCTTGAACATCTGCTGTTGGTTGTCGAGAGGGACCTCAGCGTTTGGCTGGAGAAGCACTCCTGCTTCCCTGTATGAGACACAAGACATCTCTAATGAATATGTGGCAGTCTTTCAGGTCTGGTTCGGCACTAAAGGACCACTCTGATGTGTTTGGAGTCTGGCCTATTGGTCGTTTCACTCAGTGCATGATGAGATTCAGCAGACAGCTTTCTCTGAGGGCCTTGTCAGCACTTAAGCAAAAAGCGCATTAAGTAATAGGTAATTGCAGGCAATAGCTTCTCACAGCTAAATTTTAGTCTTCACCATTGATGATGGCAATTATGAATCATCAACGATTTACGAACATTAGCTGTCTGACTAACTTGTCTTGTCCTTTGCTGAAAGAAAATAATCTTAAGGACCTTTGGGAAGAGCAGAGAAAGTATTTCATCAGGCTTCACCAGTTCTTTCATCAAGCCTGAGAGTTGTAGTCACAAGTCATTAAATTAACAAACTTTTTCCAGCTCTTTAGCTGCTACAAGAAGTTCTCTCACTGAATAATGGGACCAGGGCTTAACAATGAAAAGACAGAGCGGTCCTTTAATGTGAGAAACGAGCAGGTTAGCGTATTTGTGGGCAATTTTCAGGCCTGCAGTGATGCACCGTTATGGAAGCCGACAGAAAACAAAGAATAAATAAATAAAGGAAATGTTACGAATGATAGAGATAAAAACAATACTCATAGTAAGCCAACATTTTGATCACAATTATGAGAAAGGATGTCACAACTATGAGATGCTAAGTCAAAAACGTGATGGTAATTCAAAATGATGAGATAACGAGTGAAAATCTAGACTTTCTAAGTCAAACGTATGAGATACTAGGTCAAAAGTTTTACAAAGTATTTCAAAATGAGGAGAAAGTAAGTCAAAATTATGGGATATGGAATGAAAGTTGTGACTTAAGTAAAAATCATATGATACTAAAAATGATGAGAAAGTAAGTTAAAATGAGAAAATTAAGTCAGAGTTAGTAGATGCTATGTCAAAATGATAATATTAAGTAAGTAAGTATCTTAGTATCTCATGATTGTGACATCATTTTGGCTCAAAAAGTCAAACTTTTGACTTAGTTTCTCATAATTATTGCCTAGTATTTCATAATTTTGACTTAGTAAGTCACTTACTAAGTCATTTTTTACTCTTTCTTCACAATTATGACTTCATGCCTCACAACGCTGACTTAAAAAATCAAAATGTTGACTTAGAGTATTTGTATTTTAATCATTCCTATGCTTTCATTATTATTTTTTTTCTTGGCAGAAATGGGCTTCCATACTGCAGGTGTTGCACATGGCAGGCAATCATTTTTTAATCTACAGAAAAATGCGTTTGTCACAGGAAGTACCTAATGTGTTCGTCCTTAAGGTAAAGAGAAAAAAAAACAGTTGGACAGTTGGATATGAAATTAAGTTTCATCTCATCCGCTGACCACAGGTAATTACATATTGCTTCACAGATCCTGCAAATGTGTTTCCTTTGTGTTCTTCAGGCATTTCATCCTTTCAGAGGCGAAAACCTCACAGTTTTCCATTTGTTTTTTGTCCCCAAAGTTTCAGATTAGACATCCTGTGTTTATCACAAAGCCGTCTCTGAGACTATATTGTGCTTTTTTTCATCCCGCTCTCTCATTCAGATCAAAAAAAAAGGGGAAGAGTGGATGAATCTGTAAGGCAGAGAGATTATACAAATGAAACAAATCTTTTTGGATTGCTCAAGAAGATAATCCATATTGTGAGAAGCTTTTTACTCCTCCTCATAAAACGGCGCCTGGGGACTGAGCTTTTGTTCTGAGCTATTCTTACAGCCATTTCAGATGAAATTCATTATCTGTCATGAAAGAGAAAAAACTCAATATGCAACAACAGTGCTAAAATGAATAGAAACAAAGGGCGAAACATTAATTAAAAGTTAATGTGGCTTTATTCTCACTCCCATTTGGACTGTGGAGCCCGTCTATGAGTGGAAGAAACGGAAGTGATAGCGTGATGGCACAGAGTCAGTGCTAATTAGCCGTATCAGAAAGATGTGAAACAAGCATCCCCGAAGTTTGTCATCTCCAGGGGTGTTTTACTCTCTTGTAGCTCAGTGACAACAGTTTAGCCACTACAGATGAGGATGCAGCCCTGGGGAAATTTGGATTTCTCTCCACCCTCAGTAATTGCTAAACTAACTAATCTAAGGTACAGTGAGACAGGCTGGCTAATTAAAACCTGACGGGGAAAAAACTGGCAGAGCATGAAAGCCGCCGCTCCTTTTCATGACATATGAAAACAAATCAACTAATAAGAAGCTTCTCTGTGAAATTGGAAAGTCAAGCAGTTGTGAACACAGCAGTCTGAAGTGAGTGCTAATGAAGCTGAATGTTGCACAGTATCACATTGAATGGCCAGTGTGGGAGTTTGAATACCTCCGTTCACTTAGTCATACCAGGAGCACGGAGTCATAACCTCCATCTGTGCTCAGTGGACTTTTGATATTTCACATTAAGCTTGTTAGCGTTTAGGGTCATCAGCTTCAACTTCAGCAAGCTGTTAGAGGTACTTGAGTACATTTAAAAAAAACAAAACTATGTTGTGTTGTAATTAATTTTTGACCAAAAACTCAATGATTCCAAGGTCTCTCACACACACACAAATACAATTTGAGAGTGGGAAGCCATTATTTCACCACTCACACGTCTGACTAACTTTGTGTTTACACTTTGACTTGCTAACAGAAAAGTTGCTCGCTGGTTTACCTTTCCACTCCTTTGGTAACATTTGCAGATGTAGTAGAGGCCAGCATTAGTCACGCCTGTGATGTTAACATGCAGCTAAAAAGGTAGGTCAGAGTCAGCTTTTTTTATTTAAGATTATAGGTAAGGACAAAACTTTCCAAGACCTAAACTTGTAAAATCAGTAAATGTTTTGACTTTAAACCCCATATGTAGGATTTATAAGCAGTCTATAAACAGTTAAATGCTTGACAGCACACTTTACAGTAGGTGTAAATGAATTAATTTGCATTTGTATCAATGTAGTTGACCGCAAATGTAACTCTAATTGGTGTATATCTATATATATAACAGCAATGTTCATTCTACTTTTCCTTCTGTTTTGGTCTCCACCAACTCGGGAAATACCTGTATCTTTAGCGGCTGAATGCTTCTCTATGTCACCAGCTACCCACTAACCATGTCTGTCTGCCATTTGATGCTGGGCAGGTAGTGAGTGGGTTTATCAGAACTTTTTTTGCTGCCTACTAGAACATTAAACAATGCTGATATGCGCGGTAAGACTGAACCTAAACAGTAAAGTTGCGGGCCAGAAAAGCTAAACAATGAGCTGAAAGATGCTAAAATGCTCCGCAGAGCTGAGGGGGAACTGTAGAGCCCTTCACATTGCACATAGTCAGCAATTGAGCAGTTGTTATTACGAAATTATTGATTATAGCAGCTTTAAATATCACATAATGGGTTATTCATCAATCAATAACAGGAAACTATAAATATTTTTAAAACCTCCTTACAAATGATTTGTATTTACAAGTGAACAATCACTTAGTAAATAATTTATCACACACTATTAAAATGTAGAACGCAATTAAAACAATACCTTTTATCGAGATATTAATTATTCATATTTATAAACAAGTCAAAACATTAATGAAGCATGTGTATAGCATTCAAGTAGGCTACTGTGAGCCTACTGACCAGTTTTATATTCTGCCAACATTTTTGCGTCCAACAAACGACCTGAAGGAGCCGGTTGTGCTTGGCGAGAGATTGATGATATTGGCATAATAATGTTAAATTATACTGTGCATTTTGCATAAGCAACCACTCCTTCCCTGTAAAGCAGGTACAACATGTTAGTCATAGCCCCGCTGGACCCTCTAGAACTGGATCTACCATCTTCAGCATGGTCATATCAGCACTGGCATAAAGCTTGTAGCATGCGCGATGATCAATCTTGTCTCTAAAAGCCTCTTATTATTCTGCTGCTGCTGCTGCAGTAGTAATGAGATTAGGATGTCTTCTAAGCATATCAAACAAACGCGGAGTGAGTTAAACTCAAGTATCCCTCCATCACGTATCAGTTACTCACTCTGTTGTTGATATCATCACTGAGGCAGGGGAAAAAGAAAGTGATTAGGGGAATATTCCATTTTCTGTGTGATTTCACTTCCTAGAGAGAGAAGAAGTGTAGAGAAGCCACTGGGAAAGTGTCTGACAAGCAGTTTTTACCATTTTGAAGATCCTAGTCAGGGTGCCTTTGCCGTCCCCTGCACTGGCCTTCTTGGCTTTAGCAGACTGTGACTTCTGGTCGCCCTGGCGGAGACGGAGAAAAGAAATCAGTGTGTTAAAAGAGTCGTGGAGATATTTGACAGGGGATTAAGACTTGGCTGACCTTTCTACAGAGAGAGTCCTGGATTCATTTTCAATTCAGCAGCGGGGAGTGAAAATTTCAAACAGTAAGGAGAGAAGAGAATGTAATACATAAAACCTCCTTCTCCAGGATGTGCTCAGGAGTAATGGATCAGTGTGCTCTATAAAAAACCCAAAATATCTGAGAAAAACAGTCATCGATTACGCTGCAATCCAATTTTGCCCTACTTTTACAATCTAATTGTGTTCCACTTCTGGCAAGGTTTTCATCCAAGTATTTTGTGTGAATTATGCATGAGTCAGGAAAGCTACAAAGCAGCAAAGTTTGAAATGAAAAGAAAAAGTTTCCTGCTTGCATATTTTGTTGAAAATTTGAAACCACCAACGGCAATTCTTCTGCAAAATAAACAGAATAGGGAATTTCAGTTGACTTCCTGAAAACATGCAAGAGTCTCACTTTTGACAGTCATCTGGTACCTGCGTGCACACTTGCAGAGTAATGACCATGTGCTGATACTTAAAAAAAAACAACATGACAGCAAATGCTAATCACTTCTGTTGTCTGTTGTGTCTTAATGACATTCAGAAAGTTGATTTATTCATTGCCTCATGGTGGATGCAATGAACCGAATGTATTTCAATTTGGAAACATTTCAAAACATCGCTGCTTGACGCTTGGATGAAACAGCTCTTATGGTTTTAAGTCTGCACCCTTTCAAGTGGAAAAAAAACAGATTGATGCTGATGTCCAATCAAATATGCATGAAAATGAACAATATGAACTGGTTTCAAGGTTCATTGCCTTAAGACACAGGGACTGTATGAAAGTTATTGAAGAGGTGACGGCGGCTGGACCTTATGTTTCACTTTATAAAAATACCAAGGCATTCCCCAGCATCATTAATGTCATCACTTGTCCCTTAACTTAAAGAAAAACTACATCACCCTCCCAACAGCATGTCAAAATAAAATGAATTGGTGTAAAATTGGTTTAATTGTGCGCCCCCAGTTTAAACCATAATATCTTAATGGAACTTCTAATGTGTGACACCAGTGCATGCATTAATAAAACCCAGATGCAGAGACAGAGCTGTTGTTGCACCCTTTTGAACCGCGGCGCAAGTGAAAGTTAGGTTTTTGTTGTAACTATTTATGTAACTATTGACTATATGGTAACGATTTCTATGAAGACCACATTTATAGTGAATTATAATGCATTCATAATGCTTTATGACAACACTCACAAACACACGTAATGCTTTCTGATGCACTATATCTACAGTCATAAAACATTATGGATGTGACTTATAATGAGTTATAAGTTCAAGGGTCTTATGGATGCTCTTGACCAGTTATAAACTAGAGGTTGACTGATGGGGCTTATAATACATTATGACTACCTATACTCACCTACACACACCTCAACAATCAACTGTAGTAAGGACTCATAGTATGCTATAATAGCAATAACGGGGGCCAAGCAATCGGCCGGTCCCGAACGGGCACTGCACTAGTCACTTACCACCAACAATAAAACGTTGATGATGAAACATGCATTATTATGGATGCATCAGTGTGTACTTCACTTTACTTAACACATTCAATGATAACTTACGATACTGCATTATAGCATACTATGAGTCCTTACTACAGTTTCCATACAGTTTTCCATACAGTCCCTTAGGAGAGTGTCTTTTGTCTGAGCAATTTTGCCTTTTACCTCCAACAACCCCTCTGCTGCTAGTTCATGATTCAGAATAAGCACACTTGCACACACACACGCACACACACAAGCATGAGGACCTTGAATTAAGTGCTGATAACGTCGCCAAATGAAGCAGAAGGCAGCCTCATTTCAGGAATTTTTGTAATGAAACAAGAATAATGAAGAGCAGAATGATGCCTTGTGTTATCATGAATATACATTACAAGCACATGATATGGATAAGTCAGGCTGCAAAGCCACAAAATGGGAATGGTGTATTTGAAAATGGACTTAAGTCGGAAGGAAATGAGGGCATTATCACTGATGTATGGACAGATTACAGCGGCTAAAGTGCTCGATGGAGACTAAATGGGAACAGAGCCACAGGCGTCACGCTCAAAGACTGTTTGAGAGGATGACCTCACTTGTCACTCGGTTTAATTAGGCATGATACCGCTGTGTTTTTGCAGTTTTTTAAACCACCTACCAGGCCTATCTTGGCTGCTAGTCCTCTCCACTGGACGTGCAGAGAGACAAGAGACAAGGACAAGAGGTAAAAGGGAGAGGGGACAAATAGAAATGTGGGTCTTACTCAGCACAAAGGCAGGATGGGAAGGAGAGGAGGCAGAGAGGAGGGTCCGTCCAGGGGGGAAAGTCACAGGGTCACAGGGGGGCAGGAGCAGATGAGGAACAGAGGGAAGGGGAGCAGATATGTGGGGCAAAGGAGAAAGGAGCAAGGCGGATGCTCACGTTGGAAAGAGCACAAATTTAGTGACATTCAGCAGCAACAAAGCCAAAGACATACAGCATATAGAAAATAATGTATAAAATAATAATAGTACAAGTTTTAATTGCATCGTATTCAAGCATTCAGGTTAAATAGTCGAATTTGTATGTTTCTCTTTTGTGAAACTTTATTCAAATTTTATGCATCTTATGTTTGTCAAATTTGCAGTGAATGGGTTTCAAATTAAAGGGCCCAGTACTTAATATTTACTGAAATCAAATAAGGTGAACATTTTCAACAAATATGGTATTGATGATCTCAAAAAATCATTCAAGCCCTAGTTTACTGTCCAAATTTAGACATACAGAATGAAACCCATGTGTAGAATTTTTATCTCTTACAAGGACAAACAGATTTCATTGGTCTACTACTTTTGTATTCCATGTGTGAGTGTAAATTTCAACTTCAAAAGTAGCAACATGAAGCAGACTCACCCTAGACTTGGGAGGGGCAGGGGACACCTGAAGAGGAGTTAATCACAGACAGTAAGTAGATTTGACGGAGTTTGTGAGAAACAAGAGAAAGTAATAGAAGAGCAAAGAGACAAGCATGGAGGGGAACACTGGAAGAAGGAACAGGGATGGTGGCAACACTGCCGATGCAGACTCCTATTCTTAGATACTGTGAGTGAGGTATGTAGTGTATTATTTCTATTACTCACGATCGTGCGGAAGAAATGGACCACAGCGTTCTCTGCTCCGCGCTTACGTGGGGAAGTCGCAGAGGCTTTCTGAGGGCCTGGAGAGAGAGCACCTCGGAAAGATCCCTGGGAGGGAAAAGAGAAAAGGAAAGGAAAGGAAGGTACAATAGAAAATCTTTAATAATAAATGTAAGACAGTTTATCTGTTGAAGTAAGGCATAATCCTGCTACGACAACAATCTAGAAGATAGCACTTACATTCTTAAAACACTCCCTTATATTCCTTACATGAATGAATACTTAAAATACTACACAAATATATGTTGTTGTCCTACTTACCTGTTGAACGACGAGAACAAAAACACCAAAATTACAAAGTGATTCACTTTTTAATCGAATTGTTACAAAAACACTATACTTCCCCGTGTTGCCATGGCACCAAAGGTGGTGGCCGATGGGAGACGGCGGCGGCTCAAAATAGTTGCTTAAACGGTTACTTACCTGACATACGAATAATAATTCATTTTGAATTGAATGTTGAATGAATCTGTAGGTTACGTAAGAACTTCATCATTATATGTAACGCATGTGGCCTGGTGTTGGCACAGATGGTGATTTAAAATCTTAATCACATAATGCTGCAATATGCAACTTTTTTATATTGAATTATTATATATAAATAGGACATACATCCTGTTCAATATTGACTTTTTGATTATGTAAGGTGTTTGGCGTGTATAGTCTGAGTGTCAGTGGGCTAACAGTGAAGGGAAGCAATAAGAATCTACAGCAAAGTCCTGCTCAGAAATGGGGTTAATTTGAATGTTCTTCCATTGGAGACTGGCACTTTTCACCCTCTGTTTCAACACCTGTATGGTCTTTATAGAAGTCAGTTACTCCGCTGTATTAAAGTGGGAACTTCTTTACCCTTTAAAACTTTTGCCACCTACCACAATGCCACAAGTGGCTCATGATCAGTGTTTCTGACTTGTCTTGGTGAAAAATCTCCTGTTAACTTCCATCCACCCACAGATATTCATTCAATCACACAGCCTCACCTCATTAACCCACATCCCAAACTGGCAAAAACCTCTGGCCACGAGTCATTAAAAACAAATTAAAGTGGCACAAATGAGCAATCGACGATGTCAGTACTTTCTTGTCAATGGCTCGATCGTAGCAAAGACGACTAATTATCATCCCAAAGTACAAATCAATGCAGCCAAGTTCTTCAAAGTCAGACTTCACAAAGGCTATGTCAACATGAGTGCTTAAAAAGGTCAATGTGCTCTGACTTTTAGGCCTGAGTAAAAATGCTGCTGCATTTAAAAAAAATCCTCTATTAACTCACGCAAACAGCACCAACACGTAAAAAGGTGAAAAGTATAATTCTTCTAATACCGGCGCCATCAACAACCTGCAGCCCACAGGACAAAAAACTCATTTCCACCTACTCAGAATGTTCAGTCTGTTGGGTTAATGTTACTCATTCATCCCTTTCTCTGACCCCATTAATGTAACAGGAAAATGTATGTGTGTTTGTGTGTGTGTGCTGTTGATGATTCACATCCATTATCTCACATCAAAGAACCTTAAGGTAGCCTGAAAGAGGGGAAACTTTCACCGCCGCCACCATTTACGCAATATGATAGACATGCGGCTTTACATTATACGTCACCTTTACTGTCTTTTATGGGTTTTGTGAAAATGGACCAACCAACAATTAGATCAATAGCCTGCAGTGTAGGGAAACACAAAGAGAAAGAAAAAAAAAAGGTTTCCACCTTGAGCACAGTCCACCCAAATGGATATCTATTCTAAACAGACAATAATGGCTTATATAAAGGGAATTTTTGATCCATTTGGAAGAAAAAAAAAACATAACATCCAGCTAATTTACAGTGTGTATAACAATTACTATTTCAACTACCTAAATAGGAGTAAATCTAGCCTTTCTGTTGTTGATGTCAGCATGTGTATTCCAGCTCTGCAGCTGCCCCAGTGCTTCCATAGTGACCCCTTAATGATGTCCTCTTGCATAAGTGTGTGTCTCTGTGTGTGTTTATTGCGTGTCTGTTTCTGTCATGACGTAAATGATGGGAAACGGAGGCAGAAAGGAAAGGGCCACTATCGTCCCTTTTGTTTTGTGGAAAGAAGCTGAGAAAAGGAAGAGGAAATAGGAGATCAAATAATGTCGTATGAATTCTGCTGGTGCAGTCTCAATTTCAGCCAGTTCTCCCTTTGATGTGGATGAGTCCCTCCTCCGTATTTGTTCTCTTCTCCTTTCCTGCTTTAAAACACTTTTTCTGCCTTTAGCTTGCCGTTTGAAAAAGCTATTAAAAGAAATGTGCAAGACGGCACTCACTAACTTCGGTAGCAGATGCATCCAAATGTCAAGTGAATATTACACATATTTAAGGGAGGAACTAAAAATGTAAACGAGGTCTCCATTGGCTCTTGGCATGCTGGGGGGGTAGTTAAAGGAGTAGTTCGACATCCTAGAACATAGGTGTATTACTGTTTTTTTTTTTGCTGAGAGAGGAGAAGATTGATGCCACTCTCATAACTGTCTGTTAAACATGAGGCTCGAGAACCAGTAGAAGGTTAGCTTAGCTTAGAATACAGACTGGAAACAGGGGAAAGCAGCTAGCCTGGCTCTGTTAGCATGCTAACATTTTTTTATTAGCACTGGGTTTGCAGGTATTTGGTCATAAACCAAAGTATTGCACAAATTCCAATGTTGACATGATGGTGTGTTACATGAAAAGTTGGGGGCTTGCTGAAGCGATTACAGTTCACCCTGTGGGGGACATGAACGTACCAGATTTCATGGCCATTTTTGAGACATTTCACCCAAAACCACAAATGTCGCCTTAATGGTGTCACTACAGAAAAAAAAAATCCTCACTCATTAGGATTTGTCCTCTGGGACGATGAATGTCTGTACCAAAGTGGTGGTTCGAGTGATCGACATTGCCATCTCTACAGCCACGCTAATAATACGTTATATCTTCTTTGTTTAATTAATCTAAAATTTGTTAATTAGTGAGTCAGGCTAGCTGTTTTCCCCGTCTCCGGTCTTTATGCTAAGCTAAGCTAACCATTTCCTTAACAGATAGGCTCTGAGAGCGGTATTGGTCTTCTCATCTAACTGTCAGCAAGAAAGTGAATGAGCGGATTTCCCAGAATGTTGAACTAATACTTTAATCTTTATCTCTGACAGTTAGCTGGGCAGGTGTTTCTGCTGTCACACAGATAATATGTACCAGATACCCAAATAATATGAGCTGGGTGAAATGACGAAAGGGAGAAATCGGGATGCAGGACACAGATTGAGCTACAAGGCATTCGTGTCCTGTGGCTTATCACAAAGTGCAGGTTAACGATCACAACTGCCTCCCCTGAGGTTTGGAGGTCACAGTCGGGCCAGGAATCGGCTACATTATGGATGATGCTTAATAATTAATCCTGAGCAGAGGAGAAGACTTTGAGATTCATATTGGAGAATCTCTATCGTCATCATTAGCGAGTATCTTCATGGGCATCATAAAAAACACTTCTGCCTTGTAGCTTCACTCACTTCACATCTCAGACACTTGCATTTAACATTTATAAAGAATTGTAGTTGAGATATGTGCAGCTCATTTTTTAGAAATCAGCCACCCTGCAGCTCTGAACGGTAAACAGCATTTAATTCATTCATTTACTCGCAATTAGCCTGTCTGACCCCCAGTGTCAGACTCTGCGTCCTTGCTCAAACAGAAGAAAGGAGTAATAATTACGTTCAACTCTTGGGACTATCTTTTTCTTTTTGGCAGTAGCGCTCCTTCAGATTCATGAACAGGAGGGAGCGCGGGGCCAATCGATCGGGCTGACAAACACAGCAGTTCGTCTGGCGGTGGGGATACACAAACACGGCAGCTGCAGCTCGCCGTTCGCATCGGAAGGCAATCGGGTCTTGTGCCTTGCAAGATCAAATACCAAACAAAAAGGAGGCTAAATAAGCCATTATCTGTGCTGTCACATAGAACTAATGAACAAAATAAGAAAAACTAATTATCTTAGGGACTGTGTGAAAATTATTAGGGGGGAGGGGAGTTTAGAAAAGGAGGAGAGTTATGTATTTTTCTTTTTTGGGGGGAGTGGGGGGTTGCCATAATTTTGGAAATTGCCAGTCACACTTTAATTTAAACGTTTGTTTTTTTTAAAATAATATGACTACACCATCTTAAATTCTTTGTGCACTTTTAGCTATTAATGGCAAAATGATTTGTATCAATCAAATGTATTATATACTGAGATGTGTGTGGGATTTCAAGGGGAAGGTCCAAAAAATATAAAATAATCCTGGAGAATAAGGTCCTACTACAAAAAATAAACGTAATGTTCAGCCACCCCACACCCCCCAAATAATTTTTGTACAGTCCCTTAAGTCCCCCTTATTAGATTAAAAGTATTTGCTAAATAGCAAATAACCTTATCCCACAAATAAAATGCTTGAGCAATATTTGTGCTTTTAATTTCTTGAACCCAGAAGACAGTGCAACCTCTGCGTACGTAGCCTCTTTCATGTGTGACTGATGAAGCAGGCCTGCTGCTTATTCTGCAGTATCAATCATTTGCAGCTTGTATTGAAATGAAATTCAAATGAACGTCTGTCCAAAATCCTAGGCAGTGTTTGTTTTCATTGTGCAATATGCATTTCCTGTGCCAGGGTGCCTGGCTGCACTCGTTTCTTGGTCCATCTAACCAAGGGATGAATATAAACACGTTTTTACATCTTAAATAGAAAATGAGCCTGTATCTGAACTTCTGAGCTGAACTCGGTTTTACTCTTGTTGGAGAAGTTATCCTGGTGAACTTGCTGCTGTTCATGTTCATGCAAAGTCTTTAGACACGCTTCAAATGACTGAAACGTGGCGATACCTATCGGAGTCTAAATGAATGAATTTCAATTCACACACGTCTCCAGGAAACAAAAACAACCGGCTCATGGTGATCTCAAAACTCTGCCCTTTTAGTAGGCAAACTGTGAGTGAAAATTGTTTTGCTCTCTCTTCTTGCCATTTCATCTTCAGGCTCACACAAACAAGCCAGTCATCCATTACTCAGTGCTATCAGAGTGGAGATAAAGTAGCTCTGCTTTCCATTAAACCTTCTCTGATAACTCTTTTGTTTTGCAGTATGTTTATGCGACTGATTGACTGAACTCTGGAATATATTAATTTGTCTTAAAGTCTATAATCTGAAAGGCTGAGACTCCAAGCTCGCTGGATGAATCCTGAAAGTGAAGTTTTCTACATTGGGTTGGTTTTCTTCATCGCTCGGGGCTAAACTAAGAAAGATGATCAACACCACTTCAAAACTGGAGTAATAACAAATCAGAGTGGCTGGCTGCTGGTACCAATTGTTAGCAGAGCAGTTAAAACAACTGATCATATTTTTACAACAGAAGAAGAACCAAAAGACGGACACAAATTAAAACAAAACAAAGAGAGCACTGAGGGTGTTGTTAAAGAGTTTTAATCAAGCAATAATCCAAAAAAGCTTAGAACAGGATCAGGTTAGGAACAGGTCACCAGTCACAACACTTCACAACAGATACAAACGCTTACAAGTATCCACTGCAAAGTTGAAGGCGTTACAAAACAGGGATCAGCACCGATCCGCTGCTGGTTCAGACAAACTCTCCGACTGGGTCAAAGACACGTGAACCTGAGGTGAGCAAACTGATGCGAGGGGGTGGAGGGGGGGCGCCGACACCCCCTCTTCATCCAAGACACTGGGGTTAGAGTAGAGTATCAACACGAGTGTTGGTTTTGACTGTGAGCTGTTCTGCTAAAGCCTGATTCATATACGGTAACCACTCCTGCGTTGCATTATAATTAATATGCAAATGAAGGCTTTTCAGAGAAATACTCTCTGTTCTTTATGAGTCTTCATTTCTGCTTGACAAGCTAATGCTCATGCAAACGTAATTTTCCCACCAATTAGCTCATCATTTTCCCTGTAATTTGAAATGATCAAAAACCCGTCAGCATTCAAATGCAGATTTCCTGCAGTTGTTTCATGTCCTGAGACTGGAGTTTATCGTTTTTGGCGTCATCTCACAACTTATGAAACATCTCTTAACGTTTCCTCGAAGCCCAGACTCGGGCTTGGATTGACAATTATGTAAAGAAATCAGACAGAAGGACATAAAAAGCACAAGGGATCAGTTTGTAAATGGATCCGCACTCCAAATATTAAAACAATTCGGCATTACTCAAATAAGCATGCATATTCAAGATCCAACAGAAAACACTGACACAACGTTCCCACTAATACTGCAGCCTAGAGGTCAAAGTACGGATTAAGAACGTCTGTGGAGAATCTGTGCACACAGACAGACAGGCAGAGTAGATCAGAAATGAAGCTAAAAAACATTGGTCTTCATGATGAATTCTTGCTGGAAAAATACATGTTTGCAGCAGAAAGTTAGTGCAGGTTGATTTTTTTGCTAGAGGCAACAGAGGTGGGGCAAACCTGTCTGTTATTCACTTGAGACGTGAACACTCCTCATTTGAAGGCAAACCCTTGGTGTATACATAAATATATATTTCTACAACTTTTGTTTTAGCAAACTTGTCATCAAAATGGAGAGCAAATGTACACTTTTATGGCATAAAGAATAAGAAGATCAAACAAATACTGAAGGAAATTGGTCACTAGCCTAATGTTGAATGAAAGCTTCACAATTTGTTCTGTTGACAGTTTCCCTGAACTTTTCATGAACAACATTTTACAAAAGCAAAACCATATCTGATCAGCAGAAAAGGCTAAAGCAAAGATCTGGAGCATACAGTATATATAAAATCATTTTTATCCTGAAGCTTACACTGAATACCTTTTCATAGTTAACATGTAAGGCGTGGGGGAAATGCATATTGTCATGCTGTTGAAGGATTTCTTTGCTTTTGCCAAAAAGCACTCTGATCGGCGCTCTGCAGGGTTAGGTGGACAGAAAAAAAAGCTTATAATCAGAGAGGATATTTTTTTGTCCACAGGATTTAATTCGCTGCACCACAGCTCTCCTTTCAAACCAATATCAGTAATGGTCATGTTTTAAAACAGCAGTCAAAATGACTGTTCAATTCCCCCTTTCTGAAAGCACTACAAGAGTGATTTAGCTTCAGCATGTTGCAGTAGTGTTGTCAGGATGACCACAATTTCAACATGTGCTCAATGCTGTTGTGAACCCAATATTTTCACCACGTTTGGTGCTGAAACCACCTCCAGAGGGCATCACTGAGTGCACGGCCCATGGGCTGAAGAGGGGTGGAACCAACAAAGCTGCAGTCTGGTTCTTAATAGCTGTGGCAACAGTGCCAAGCAGCTCATCATGTCTGGAAGTGGATCCCAGTCTGTCTAAACTGATGGACAAACTGGTGCCAGGAGTACAAAATAGAACTCTCCCTACCACAGAAGAGACAAACGCTGAACCAATATAAAATCTTTTGTCTTTTTTTGACAAAGTAGGCCTGATCAATACATTTGTAGATTTACTAATGGTCAAAATGATGGTATCTTGACAACACTACAGTGCAAAGTAATTAAAAGCAATGCAGGCTTTAATGCCTCATAATCACTTGTCTGCAAGATAAGATAAGCCTGTCCTTACTTTTTATGATGCAGCCTCTTGTATATATTCCCAAACAGGGGATGATAATATGCTCCTACTCTAATATATTTCATTATATGTTAATATACATCTTATATCTCTTTGATCATTTATAGCATAATGTGATCACTAACTTTGAAAGTGACTTAGCAGACTGCCGTACTGTGCAAACAGTAGTGAAGTACCTCCCTGTGGCTGACTTGTGACCCCAGAGACAGAGAAATAACTCTCTACAAAAGAAGCCATATGAACTCTCTACAGACTACCTAATGCCTCTACAAAATCCAAAATAATGTACCAGTATTACATCTAAATGATACAGGCATACATTTCCCCATCTCTCACATCATCGTCATCATCATTTTGGGAAGTACCTGAACTGAAACACGGCTGCTCTTAACTCAGTTTGACAAACGTTCCAATAAACAAACTGCATAACGGCAGCAACAAGTGAACAATTCCACCAAATCACATCTACAACAGATATATTAAATTTAACTGAAGAGAAAAATGCTACTAATGTCAGTACCATTCAAATAAAAGAAAAAACAGAACAATATGTGTCCTTAAATGATTCAAAATCACAGCCTCTTTGTAATAAAAAATAAAGAATAAAACAAACCCCACCCAAAGTCATTATCCAGTGTCGATTCATAACCTATTAGCCAGTTAATGTGAATCACAGGACAATGTCTGACTTCGGTTCACCATAAAAACAACAGTAAAACCAACACAAATCTATATGACAAATGTGTTGCAACAAATTCTTACAAGATCTGTTAAAGAATCACAAGTAAAAAGTGGTTCTGAGAGTGAATCAGCAGAATGAACTGAGATACATTAGAAGGTTTGAGTTTTCACCTCGACTCTCCCCGCTTCCTCACCTTGCTCTTCCTCTTCTTGTCCCCTCCAAAGAACTTTCCAATCTGATCCAGGAGGCCGGGGTTCTTCTTCCTCCGGCCCAGCCCGAAGGCGGCCTGTGCAGAGCTGCTTGCAGATGCCATGGTTGTAGTAGTGGTTGGTAGTATATTTGTATTTGTCAAATGTGGGGTTCTTGTCTCTCTCTTAAATGAGAGATCGAAAGACAGTGGAGGGAAAAGAGAAAAGAGAGGGAGGGAGGGAAAAAAAAAGCTAGCCTACTCTAGGTCCTGTTCGGGGCTATCCGACCCGCACTCTGAAGCCGCTCCGCTGTGCTCCTGGATGGTCTGCAGCTCGTCCGATTCGGAGGGTCGCTCTTTGAAGGTGTTGTCCTCTCGGCCCGGGGCATCTCGGGAGAAGAGGCGGACCAGGTGGGGGCGTGGTGTGGCGGCGTCAGGGTCAGCTGTGCTGGCGGGGGTCCAGGGCTGGCGGGGGCCCTCAGCGCCCGTGGAGTCAGTCACCGCCGGCTTCTCCGAGATGCAGCCATTGTTCTGGTTCGCATCTGCCTCACCCAGGCCTGCGCAGAAACAACAAGGGTCATCTATGGGCTCGGGCCTGCATGGCACACAACAAACCACAGCAGCACAATGGGCTCTTTTGACGAGACCGTGCCCTTCCTGCCGCAGCAGAGACCAGCAGAGCTAACACTTCACATTTTAACCTGAACGAACCGCACCTGTGGAACAGGAAAAAGGTAGAAGTGTGAGAAATGTGAGCATGTCAGCAGAAAAGTATGAACTAAATTCCTGTAAGTACTGTTTTGTCTCTGAGGTCATTTTCACCACCTTCTGTTTTCTTAGGTGCAGACCTTCGAGTCAAAACAATGTTGTGGCAGGTGTACTCACAAGTCCCAGCTTAATCTGACTGGAGCACAATGCATTACAGTGCTTGCACAAAACCTTTCTTGAGTTATTTACAGTAATAACATTAACAGTGGGTCTACACAATCTTACAAGAGAAGCTTCTTAAAAATGACACTGAAATTAACAGAAATCTGCTGGATATTTTAAAACTGCACCACATTTGCAACAGAGTCAGCCCTGTGTGGTGCATTACACGTCGTCTCCCCACATTGTCATGCTTCATTTTTCAGTTCAACCATGTAAAAAAACAAAACGCACGTTCCAGGGTATTAGCTTCGGTGATATGGAAATACAACTGCTTCTCTAACGTCCACTTTGACAGCTATCCATTAAGTTAGCCAGCTCCCACAGCAGAGGACATCCAGTGCATTCCTGCCCCCCAAAACAATATGCACACTGTACTGGCAGAAATGGTGTAGCACTACACCAGAGAATCTGCATGCTAATATTGGCTGAAACAGTGGCCCGTTGTCAGAGCTGCATAGTTATTACAGAGAAACAAAGGTCCCAGTGTCACTAAAATAACTCCTATAAGTATGGATTTTCAACCCGATGCACGGTGACACTTATCTGATTTGGGGACGGAGAGCTACGAGGCCGCTGTCTCTGGGTGCAGAGCTAATGCTAGTTCTCCTCTGTATGCTACTGTATGTAGAAGTTTCACTGGGATTTGTTCCAATTTGAGATGGAATTACTCCTAAAACAATGCATCTGCTGCAGCAACATCAGAATAATATTCATTTCATTATTTGGTCCGATGAGCTCTTCGGCTTGGTTTCCTTCTGGCAGATTTGCAAGTCATGTATCAAATGTGAATGCAGATGAAGAGTAGATGCAAATATGTCTTGTTTTTTAGAGAATGAAGCCAACTTTTGTCCTTTGAGCAAGGGAGCGCCCGAGGAGCCACTATTTGTTATACACACATCACTGCTCCAAATATACTTTGTCAAGACACTGTTTATTATCGCAGGCGTTTATCCAGAGGCGAGACGGAGGGATGATGATATGTACCTGTGGCCCACCAGATGGACACCCGCATTAGCATTTTTTCACCAGTCGTTAAGTTTTTAGAAGAGAAAATATTTTAAAAACTTTTAGGATTGTCAGCATTGTTATTGTGAGGAGTGTCAGAAAACGGAGACAGATACACGTGTTAATCTAATGTCAGTTTTGATGACGTTAGCTTGACAAAAATCTCCTCAGTTGCTTCACTACAGAACGAGAGCTCTTTTTTTTTTGCCCTTGGTTCAGCTCCAACAAAGCCCTAATAGATCAGGACACCAAAACTCATCCTTAAAAAGCACTTGAAGCCCGTCTTCTGTAATAAGACATGGCTGTAAAATGGCTTTAATAAAAATGATCTAATAAAACCACTCTCCTGCTACCGGGGTGGTTTCTTTAGCACATCCATAATCCCACTGCCTAGACGTCTGCTGCAGCCTGGCCACACACACTGCATGGCTGTAAAAACTACTTAGTGTAAGTTGTCTCACTCGGCTTGTCTCATTGCCTCATAATTTCATTCTTGTCAAGGTGAAAACGGCATTTTAGAGGCCATTTGAGACACAAGAAGTCCTCATCGCAAGCTAATAAAATTCTTGCAGGGTTAACAGCTGCTTTAAGGCAGATGACAAATATCATTCAAAGACTTTCTATAAAGATTTATTTCTGACCTGACGAAGATCCAAGTAGGATCAAAACGTTGTCTTTGATTAAACTTTTGTGGCATGGAGCAAGGCGCTACTTTTGCTTCTTTTACGCTGTTTCTGATAGCCTTGCACCTACGTGATGTGCGTATGATTACCCTCCTCCAACTCTAAAAAGCATAACCACACACAATAAAATGAAAGAATGAAATTTGCAAAAATAAGATGTCAAGTCAGGAAGAAGCTTAAAGCCATTATGTGTAAAAAATTTGCATGTGATTACAGCACCTTCCAAATTATTCTGATGGCAAAAATGAAACAATCAAAACATATTGGTGCAATCTAAGTGTTGCATTCAGCCCATTTGTCTCAGTGCGCCTGAGTCAGACACAAGTTTCTATCCAAATGTAATGCAAATGACCCAAAGTCTGAGAAAATTGACAGAAGAAAATGCAATTTAATGTGTGTTTCCATCCACCACTGTTAGGAGCTGGTTTGTCAAGATAAACGGCTGGTGGGGCTAATTTTCCAGTGGGATGCCATTAAACCACTGTAGAAGAGGGCGCAACGAGATGATGTAATTAAATGAGCGCCATTCAAAGCTCACATGGTGGGAAACAATGTAGAAAACATGATGGAAGTACGGCATTTATGTTGCTTTCATGTATTATTTCAAGGAAGGTTACAGTCTCCTCATCGCTCCACACAGATCTGATGTTTTTGACTGCCGCTATTTTTTGTCTCTTCAGTGGAGTGAAAGCTTCATGTGCGTCATGATTCATTCACAAAGTCTGTTTCCATTGCACTTTGTCGCATTTTGCTTTTCGACACACCAACTTCTACACCTCAGCAAAATGTAAAAACTTTGCTGTGATATTTTGAGTTTTGTAAATTTTTCTGCATTTCCACTCAGGTTACTTTTATGCACAAATTCAAAATGCGCAATAAAAACAGGTGGATGGAAACGCACCTACAGTGGCTTTACGTAAAAGTCTTGATACCGACCCAATACTACATCATTAATCCACTGAACTGGTTTAAAGCTATTTAGCACCGCATTAGACATCTATGTATTTACCCCAGCAGTAAAAAATCTGCATGCTCCCCTCTGAGTTTGGAAAACTCTTAAAATTGTTCAAGTTGCAATAACAGTGGCTCTGTACTGCTTAGCTAGATGCAGTGGTTTAATACTGTCTCTTTCGTGGAGTTTGAGTATGAGTTGCCTGAAAACTTTTTACTGTGGTTAAAACGTTTTCAGGCAAAAGTTAAAAAAACAAACAAAATATACAACGTAATGTTTTCAAGTTTCTCTGGGGAGTTCGTTAGCAGACAGCATGACCTGCCAGTAACTGGAGGAAAAGCTGGCTCGTGATCTCGGCAGTCAACAGTGAGGTTCATTAGAGAGTCACTCTGCATGTTCAATGTGTTTTATGGATCTGTGACATTTCTAGAGGGACTGCAGCAGAATAAGCAAATCAATCCAGCTCATTTGTTTAAGTGGTGAAAGTGTTGTGGAGCTATATCCTCGCCCACAGCAGCACAGCCTCATAGAACTATGACAATATATTCTAATTAATCTGAAATCTGCTTCTACCAACCAACCGTAAATATGCTTTATTACAACGTTGTTCACTCCCAGGAGAGCCTCTGTGCCTGTTACTGTACCGCAAATAGTAGATTAAATAAGAGAGCTGCTGTTTTTCTGTCCTCCAGTGGACTGCCCATGAGTCCTCTCAAATCATTTCCATTATCCATCACCTGTTGATCCCTTTTCTAAGCCCAGCGGTGCTACCATTCACCACTAGAGTACCAATAAAACACAAATTACAGAGAGAAAAACATCCTGACATGGCTGAACTTTACAGTCCTCCATAGTCCATAATTCTGCAGTATCAAAACGGACTGCATGTTTGGCCATGAAAAAGGTTATGTGCTGATGAGTAAGTAATCTGCTGACTCCCTGTGTGCTCTTATTAAAGGTGCATTAAGTCAGGGTTTTAGCGTCCCAATGCACAAAGTGACCATAATATACACGCGTGGGGGATTGACAGGATTGTTGATCAGTGCCGATGACTCAGTGATTACAGAGTCAGGTGCTGACATCTCTGACCAGAAATCACTCTGCAGCCCATACTCTATTGTGGAAAAACAAAAATCTTCCTCCACACATTTTTAACTGCCTAATGCGAAAGGATGGAGGACGCCGAAGTGACTCAAAGCCAACCGTTTTCAAGCCCCAAACACAAATGACACAGTACCGTTCTGGAATTTATCATGGTGTTGTTTACTTTTCGGTGATTTTCTTGGATCTCTGCTTAGATCAGACAGCATCTGTAGAGCGAAGATAAGACTGTTATTCGTGTCCATTAGCACCCACCGTGCACTGGATCACATCAGTGTCGTTGATATTCTCCGGCTGCCAATAGAAGGCCATTAAATAACAGACCATGCAACGATTTTTCAACTGCTGCTTGTGATTGTGATCAGTTGTTGTTGTTGTTTTTTAGTGTCTGCAAACCAAACCTCTATTATGAAAATATATTGTTATTAAATTGAATAAAAAAGCGTGGTGTCTGTAAAAAAAAAAAGATAACAAGTCAGAGCCAAACACGACTTTGTGAAAGGTTATTAAGGTTGCTTTAGATACACTGTCACATCATAGAAATATGATGATATGAAAATGTGTCCAGTTCATGGTCCTTCAAATCTATATACATTTTTTATGCGCATGTTTTATGAGGAGAGGCAGAAAATTGGGACAGTATCCTACTGTATGACTGGCAACAAGACAGAAGCCCATGGCCCTGCAATTAATGTAATATGACAAGCCCAGCATGCTAGATAATGAAGCTGGGAGGACAAGATGTTCTTGTTGGTTTGTCTGTTGGAGTTATTTTTGCCTTATGGATATCTACCTGCCCTCACAGACCTGCCTTTATGAGTGATCTATGATATATTCACTGAAAATCTACGTATATGTATATTCGTCTGTATAGCCTGCATTATTAACTTCAGCTCTTACAATACTAATTGTACAAATGAACCTGACAAAACTGAGACTCAGGTAGACCCTTTGAAGCCACCTAGTCTCAGTGGCCGGGTCACTAGCAGCGGTGTGACAGCCAGCACTCCTCAGTGTGCTGACTCTTTAATTAGGCCAACCATCAGTGTCTAAATTACAGTCAATCACACACTGACTTGTTTCCTCCATGACTCAATCTTCCCTTTAGTTTAATAGCAACTGCCATGAGTGAGGCAATCAATCAGCACCTAGCAGAGCTTAATAATACCCTCAGCTCACCTCACCAGTTTTTTATTAATTGCAATCGTCTGTGCTGCTCAGCCTTGCGACTTGGACTAATCTTGTACTAAATGTTTTCAGTGTCATTTGAAGTCCTTGAACAGCTGTAAACTCTCAATTTCACTGTGGCAGCTTACGATTGAGTATCAGTGTGTTTCCATTGGAAACATTTAAGAATATTTAGGAGAAGGGAACATTTTTTCTCTGTTCGCCAAGATGCTGCCATACAGAAGTGAAGGAGACAGGGGGGATAAAAGAATATGATGCTGCATGTGTCCTTTTCCTCTATAGTCCTTCACTGCATTAGGTTATGCAAAAGAAGCACAACTTGTAAACAACACTAAGGGCCAATTATCCAGCAGCCTGACGCATAACACCGCAGAGGGAAGCAGCAGTCTGCTGAGAGCGTGTTGCCTTCACTTTGTTGGCCTCCTTCATAAATACTGGATTTATTCATGTGTTGAAATCCCAAGATAATGACAGCTCCTCAGGCCTGTCCATCACTGGTTGAGCAGAGGAGTCCTTAAGCCGCCAGAGGAGAAGACAGTAAGGTCAGAATCTGCTGTCAAATATATTGTCCTGTACGCCTGTCTTTATTAGCACCAAGAGATACTGGCCTCATTTGAAATATATTTTTAGCTTCTTATAATATAGCCAAGACATTATCGCAGTCTGAGAGTGACCAGAAAATGGCCTGTTATCGTGTCTTTAATTCACCATGACAACTCCACAATATCCCTATGACAAGTAAAGCGGCAAGATGGCCTGATAATTCTGGTGAAATTATAGGGGACAATTGACGAGATCTGCCGTCTTGGAGTGTCAGATTACTGTGCCCAGAACAATTACCATCACCACCTCCGTCTCATGCACGATCTCTATTAAATGATGAGGTGAAGATGCCAAAAACGGCCTGTATGATCGGTTCAGCGGAGAAATTCAGCGTCCTGCAAGAGGGGAAAGATCAGCATCCAGAAGGGAAGAGGTATGCAGGCAGTGGGCCTCAATCTCCTCATTTTTCCTCCTCTTCCTCGGTGTGAAGAGGATGTGTAGCCTAGCTTCTGGGACAACAACAAGGACTGTGGTGGGACTGAGGCACGGGAAGCATTCCTCTGAAAAACACCCATCGCTATGTGGCCCCGAACCAAACCTCCCACCCAGGGCCAAAAATCCTTCTGCTGTTGCATTCATGGTGGATCTGAAGCACCCACAAGCCTCGAGAAAAAAGCCTCTCTCTGTCTCTGAAACCCCATATGGCATTCAGGACGTTAGTCCTCCAGAGATTTTTCTGGACAAGATAAGAGCTACAGCAGAACCACTCCCTTCTTATAACTCAAGCCATGGTCATGACCTTTGAACTTCACTTTGAGCAGTGACTTTAAAGGGGGAAGGGTGCAATTCACAGGAAAGATTGCACACCATTGTATCACTGTTATGCCCTCATGATAAAGTTGAGACTAAACATTTTGTTTTTCAAACCAAAAAACACTTTGAATTTCCCAGATTGCATACAAGAGATGAGGCATGAGCCACATTTGGTTTGGCTTGTTTGCTGTAAGTGTTGCAACCTCCATTATACTGTACACACATCAGTGTCAGAGCTACTTTATTTATCCAAGCAGCTGTGAGGCTAAACTTGCAGCGCTACCCAGGCCTGTCGTCACCAACAGCTCCTCACACTAATTTGCTTACTGACAAACATCAGCTATTATCTCTTTCTATTTTTTACACCTCTTTCTAGGATATAGTTCATTTTCTTGCAGGAGTGGATCAAACATTTACAAGTTTCCTCTCACATCAATATAGGTGTGTGTGCCATTTGGTGTGCCATATGGGCTTGTTGTAAATGCTCTTCAATATTAAGAAAACGCCCTGTCTATTTGTCCCTCTGCCGCCGTTCTTAAAGGTATTATGAGTTAGTCCAACCAGTCGCTATGATCACACCAAATGGCAAAACTACTTTATTGCGTTTCGGGGCAGCGAATGTGAATCATTTTTAACGTATAAAGTTTCGGAAAATAGTGAGAAATGTCCATCACATATAACCAGAGCCGAAGTTGACATCTTCAAATTGCTTGCTATGTCTGACCAAGAGTCAGAAAAAGAAAGGTGGCCAAATCTCACTTTTGAGATATTGGAACCATCAAATGTTTGACATTTCTGCTTGACAAATTACTTAAACAGTTAATTGATTATCAAACTTGTTGTTGATCAATTTTCTTTGCATGTCTTATCAATAAATCGACATCATTTCAGCACTACGCTGTCTTCAACACATAAATGTTCTTACATCTTGCTGGGACTTCACTGTGACTTCTGGCTTAAGCACAGTAACACACTGTATGGTGATTTAAGGTTAATTATGTTTTTCTACAAGCTCAATTGTGAATCTTGATTTGGAATCTGGTCAGTCCAGCCTGGTTTTTTAATACAGTACTATATCTCCGTCATGACAGACGTGTTTGTGGAGGATGAGGTTTTCATTGGCAGCCGGTATGAATGGGTGCCTCTAGTAGGACAGTGGGACAGCACAGAAGAAGAATAGAGCTCGACATGGGTTGATGCCATCAGTGTAGTGCTCAGGGCCATTTCCTCACCCATGGAGACATAAGAGGTCAAAACACATTTATACATCAACACACTTCAACAGGGCAGTGGACATGACTAACGTCCTGAAGTCGTAAGCCAGCTGGACGCTTGTGTCAAAGGCTTCAACTGAGACATTACACTTTGATTTCTTCTGCGTGACTACTGCCACAAGAAAGTTATCATCCTAAGAGCTTTAGGTCCCAACACAATCTGAAATATTCTGCTCTGTCAAGCAAGACCTCAAAACCTGCCGGATAACGCAGCACGCCACCAAAATCAAGATGGCAAACACTGTATGGATCAGTGCAGGATGGTATTAAGCGATCTGACCAAGATGTAGCAGGTATTCAGTATTTTTAGAAACCAGGACACCCAAAAAGGTTTATATTTCCCCTAAGGTCATATCAATAAAGCACTGATATGGTACAGCTTCATTTGATGGTGGATGATGGACTCAGGTGGATTCTGATACTGCAGGCAATCTGATCACAAGCAGACAGCTATAAAACAGGCGGACCCCAAAAAACAATGAGGAACCACTGATCCCATTAACATTTGTTGTTTAGTGTCACATCTCTGGAAATAATCCAGATGAGATTTGAGACACTTTGGTTTACTCTTAGCGACATAAATACATCCCCGTTAGCTAGCTCACGAATTTGATTGCATCTGTCTTCCTTGTCCCTTGTTAAATACAAATCTTGGTAGGCCCTTTTTTGATATTCAATAGCTATCTGATCCGCTCAGAACACATGGAAAGGCTAAGTGTAAATGTGGTAATTGAGATCCAACTGCTCAGGCGACCTTCGTCAAAACTGCATGTGACCACATATGTGTGCGTAGTGAAGTATGAATGAAAACGCATTCCTAATTGTACTGAAGGACCACTTGGTCAACTGTGCATGTAATTTGACAAATTTTTCTTACACAGATGAAAAATCTGTTGATTTTCCAATGCCAAACAACTCAGACAAGGTTTGTTAATTTGGACCCAAGGCGAGCTACCAAACAGGCACAGTGGTTAGGTGAGCATGAATGTGGATCTTTCTCTGTTTGATTTTATCAGTGGGACCACTCTGACAGATGTCAAACGTGAGCAGTGAAGCAAAGTCCCATGACAAGCAGTCAATTGAGATACACTTGAGACGCAATCTGTTGCCAGGTGTGAACTGTTATCCATCTCATCAGGATCTAGACGCAATCTGGACGTTTCTGGATAAAACACATGATGTCTAAGCACGGATACTTTACTAAGTTGAGTTTGTTGTTTTCCTCAGAGGGGAAAGGACTCCAGTTCATCTTGTCTGACATATGGGATGCAGTAGCTAGGGTAGTACTTTTGTACTCTCTCGGTTACCCATCATCCCCACCCCTTGGACTGTTGTAGCCACAGACCCAGCTGCTAACACACATACACACTCAGTGATTGTCCGACCAGATGGTCGAGGACAGATGACGTGGTCTCCTGAACTCATGGCAACACTGAGGCACAATCTCTCACAACATGTCACACAAACAACACGGATGCAGAATGCACAGAAAGACGGTGTGTGTCTCCATGAAATCACTTAGGAAAAGCTGCAGACACAAGGGAGTGAACATGCCTGTACAAACAGGAACGCATTTGGCGGATCATAAGAAACGATTTGCATGCAGCACATGTTGTAGCTTTTGCATGTTTGAGTGATCTCGAGATGAATTCATCCATCTGAGAGAGAAAGAAAAAACCTGAAAGAAGGGGGAAGAGATCAGAGGCGAGAAAGCGAGGTGAGAGGGGACAGAAAGGGAGAATCTGAACAATGGTGTCAAACCAAAGAACACTGGTCCAGTGATGGATGCTGCCCTTTAACAATCAGAGCTTTTGAGGGGGAGGGAGAGGAGGTGCTTCATGTTGGCAGTGCCAGGGCCCGTACCAGCTAGTGTCAGCCTCCGCCACAGAGACAAATGACTGAGCCACTGCACTTTTATATGTGCACGACTGACAAATGCACAGCAGAGGGACAAACTCATACACATTCTCAATACTGTGTTGTATGCACAGTCAGCAGCGCTTACACAATCTCAGTGAGAATATACAGTACATACACATAGATGTCAACCAGCAAAACACACATGCAAAAAAGCCCATAGTCGCCATTTCAGTGTAGATACTAAAGTAACCAATGGATTTTGAGGGTTGGGGAGCAAACAAAGGGTGACAGGAGGTAGAGTAGTAAATAATATTTTCCTGCATGATTTTGTCTACGCCGTGACTTGTGCTTGTCTGAAAGTTTATATTAAATGATATATTTCATTTCTACAATTGATACTAATCAATTTAAATTAGAAAAAACAGCAATGAAGGATAACCCAGGGCTGACTATACAAATATGAACTATATGTTTCTAATTGCTCTAGTCAGCGTTGTTTACAGCAGCATGCAGGTAGCTGTTTTCAGTGGAAGTTAGTGACTAGTTGGGGAATATAATGCAGCATTATAATTGATTGTTTACAGCAAACAACAAAGCCAGCAGAATAAGGAAGAAAATACAATCTTTACTGAAGAAAGCAGAGGGAGCTGTGGGGCCACATGAAGGGCATGTCAGTAAATGACAAGCTGTGTACGTCACACACAATGCTCCATCATCCAGCTCTTCATCCTTCGAAACTAAACCAGATATTAAATATTCACAAAACTTCACAGGAGAAAATCTAATTTCCAAAGAGCATGTTCTGATTCTGTTTTCATTACGTTGATCTGTGTTTTCGGAAGCTTCTCTATAGAGTTAGTAACGAACGCACAGAGAAGCGGGGAGTCTTAGGTCCTCCTCCTGCTCCCTCTCGGCCAGCAGTAAAAAAGAGCACTCTGACTAACCCCACCAGCCTCGGACCAAATCAATGCAATCTGAAGCAGCCTGTTCCACCCTTAAGATTTCAAGAGTAGCCAGCAAGTCCCGAAAGCAATTACAGGGGAAGCACATAGTGTATGAAATAAGTGATAACTGGCTCACACCACTATCATTCAATTTCCTTGATAGAAGCTCAAGTGTGGCCTCGAGATTGAATGAATCCGAAAACGAATTCTGATCTTCAGAGGGCAGTCTCATATCATGTTATGTCCATAGCTGCTTGCTTTTTAAGTTTTTCCATCAAATGCTGTTACATTTTAAAATGTTGAGCCTCTTTTGATTGAGGAAGAACATCCAATGATCTTTGTTGTTTGCACCATTCAGGGGGTTGTGGTGTGATATATAATATATATATATATAAGATATTACCCACCCATAAACTGTGCAAGGTATAGCACAATCTGATTTGGATGATATGGGTATTAAAGTTACAATCCTTAAGATTTTCATTATATCAAAGTCCATTTTTAATACCCTCTATAAAAGTCATTTTTCAGCAATAGCCATTCAGTGCATCTGCATTCTGTAATCGTCTCCCTATATAAGACTTTTCGTTGTTGCTGGCGGAGTCTGCCTTTCCTGTGCTGGATTCAAATTAGATTTCACAGGAAACAATACGTGCATGCAGTGTAGTGGATGAGACGCGGAGGAGAAAAGCTGATGCATGTGTGCATTTCACGTACTGCAGAGGACAGCATTCGACCATATGTTCAGCATTACTGTACCATTTGTGACTGTCTTCTTTTAGTCTTCTTCATTAAGGGTTTGTTTGGGTGAGCTGTTAACGGATACATAGTTGCTCTTCCTCTGGTACATTCATGATATGTCATTTTAAATGGAACTCTGGGATCTGTATTATTAAAATGTATTACCACCAATTGCCATATCGACCAGGACCAAAATCTTAAGGATGATAACAATAAATAACAAAGATCTAGCTTCATGTTTTTATTATTTTTAATTTATTCAGCTGATTACTATATATTTATTCCTTCCAGTCCAGTTTCAGGTTTTCATCTGGTTCTCACTATTGCAATACTGACCACAACTGCTTTCATCCTCAGGCCCTGTCAAACATAGACAGGGTTTACATGGGGTACACAGTTAAGTTCTATCTAATTCAGTTAAAATGGTTGAAGTTGAAATGATCTGACAAACTTTGTGTATTACTTCATACAGAGTTTAGTAACAATGACATATAGTGCACATTGTACAACAATATTGGTTTTTCTGAAGTATTGCTTTTATAACTGGGCTCTTTTTAAAATATAATAAATATTTTGAAGTTTTATGAATTCTCTCTGTTCTGATAATGATTTTTTCAACACAGCTTTAAATAGAGAAGAAACTCAAAAACAACTGAGACTGTAAAGTGAGAAAAGCTTTTGGTATTGGTATTGTATATGTAATGAAGTGCCTTTAGCACAGTAAATAAATTGTACTCTTCCATCATTAACACAAGATCATAATACGATCTATACCGTTTTGTACGATTTTGCTATGTATAGGTATTATGTTTTCTTTTGTATCTGAATGATCCCATCCCAATAAATTACATGCATCTCTTCCTTCCTTAATTAAGTCCTGGGTGGAGGACTTTTCCACCAAGCCAATATAAAGCCAGAGAGCATTACTGTGTCAACTTTCCCAGCAGCCTCATCACACAGACTTTCCCAAACAAAGTCTTCAGCAGAAAGCACACTTAGTTCTTCACAGACAGCATGCAGTTTCTTTGCACAGACAATGTGATATGTGGCTAAAGAAGATACCCTCTGGACTCACTCAGGAGCGGTCACTTGCTGACTGAATGCAGTTGAGTGTTTATCTGGTCTCGAGCTCATTCTCTCTTCCTTGAGGTGAGGTAATACTTGATACTAGGAGGATTTAAGCGAGCAAAGCTTAACAACAATCGGAAAACAGGCATTAGCAAGCAATAACTTTCAACTTTGCGACTATGTTGCCACAGCTTCTCTAGCACCCCGTCCTCCGTCTTTGAAAACTTTCTCTTCTACACAACCAACTCTTTTGGATGGGAACAGCTTGACCTACAATGTAAGCGCTTAGGTAATCCACATTGATTCATCTGATTAAAGTCCTCTTCATGAGTGTGGGTGTAGGAAGAGACTGAAGCACAAAAACAAACTAATTACAACGAAAAGCCAGTCTTTTCAAGCCAAGTGCTCCAGCTTAAAGATAGTGAGTGTCTGTCCTTGAACGAACTCAGTTTAATAGGCCCATACCATTTTTTTTGGTGAAATGTAGCTAATGGGTTAAAACAAAGGTTTCACATTCCTGCCAAACATTTTCTAAAGCATCCTCTGACATCTGAAGCTTCATTAAGAAATAACTGAATCATGACTAGCTGAAATGAATGCACAGTGTTTCTTAGCACTGTCAGTGTCTTTCGCAATGGATTACGCCACTTTTAAGCAACCTGTACACGGCTTTCACACCAAACGAGCAAGTTCGACATTGCACAGAGGTTTCGGAAAGTTCAGCTACATTAAACTTCACAACTCGTATCCAAAGGGATTCTGGCGTTGACAGGAGGAAGAAGTTATGATGGCACACTTTAGAGAAGAACAGAGAAAAAGTGAAGTTTGTACATTTCTGAATTACCAGAGATATGTAACTCTACTCTCCAATCCTACCATGATTTGGGTAAAAGTATAGCAATATCAGAGAAGATACAAGGTGAGAAAATGAATACTGGGATTGTTTAGATTCTGCTGTGGTCTGTAGCGTCCCAGGTAGCTGCTTTGTAGGATTATGTGCTGCACTTCATTCTAAGCACTACCTCAGGCAATGTTCACAGTCTTGGTGTGAAACCAGCATTAACAACTTTAATCCAAAAAAGCATCTAGTAACCTTTTGGTTGTATTGAATTTTTCTGAAAGACAATCATGAATCCCCACTGTTTGCCCAGAAACTTCTGTGGTCTATTTAACTTTAGACTATTTCACTTTATGCTGTTTTTTCACTTGATTTTGTCTTCCCCTCCTGAGTGACAGAACTCGCTGGTCTTTATATAGAAAACTACAGTATATGAAAGAAAGTCTTGTCTAGACCATCATCTTATAAGTTCTGTTCTGTTGCTATGAGCTAAAACATGCAAAACTACCCGTATGGCCCTTTAAGCTACCGTGCACTAAAATGGCTGGTCAGGCAACCACGGTGAAGTCCATCCCACTTCTTCTGGGTTTCTATCTACAATTGCTGTTCATTTCTCCTCAGTTCACCCTGTGATGATGAAGAAACGGTGACCCAGACAGAGTCAGGACGGAACAGGCAGACAGGCGGATAGAGGGGGTCTGTTTTGCTGAGCGGGGGCCTGCTGCAGACTGGGTCAGGTAATGGAGCCATAATGGGCTTTTAACGGCCGCACAGCTGATGGTGGTGTTTGCCCTTCAGTGGAAAAGCAGTGCAAACAGGAAGTGCTGCATGGAGACATCCCCAGACGCTGGACAGGCCGGGATGAGTCATGACGCCTGCTGATGACAACTACACCAAAACAGGCTCCAATAAAGCACAGCTAACCTGCCCGTCATAAACCACTCACACCGTGCCAATTTGGTGGCAATTCCTTTTATTTTCTTTTGCCTGCACCCTGAAATCAACCTAATGGTGCTGAATTAGTTCAGCCTTGGCGCACAGGTAAGAGGACGGTTATAAATGTATCCCAACAGCAATGTTCCCTCAGTACGAGTTAGAAACTGATAAGAAAATGGGATTTTTACACACTATCAGAAAGCAGTGCTGACTGAGCAAAGAAGCAGTTAAACATTAAGCATCAGAGTGGAATCTACACTGGTGCTCTGAAGCAGATTTTTGACCAATAACTATCACACAAAACACACTATTATTAGAGCTTTGATTTCCACTTACTCCTCTAACAAACCTTAATTAAGACAAACTGCTCTTTAAGTTCGGCTTCTAAGCTTTTACTCACCTTCTCGAGCACTCGTCTTCATTTACCAGATTAATCGATCACCCTAAAACCAAGCTAATTATTTCTCTTCATGGTGTAAGTACAGCTCAATAATGTTAACTTTGAAGCAAACTCCTGGAAAACCTGAATGAGCCTGGCAGACACTGCAGTCAGATCACGTTTTAGTCTGCCTGCTTACCTCCCATTTTAAAGAGATCGCCACTTAAAGCAGCATCCTAATTCAGAAGCATCTGTGTGACGAAGCTGAGGTTGACCAAGAGACTAGGGTGAGAAAACAATGGCGTTTCATCATGGGTTTATTCGAAGGCCAAGCCATTAAATTGCTGAAATTATAAGTAGCGTAATTGTATGTCAGATAATTTCATGTCTGTGCCTGGCAACTACGCATGTCGTCCCCGAAGGCTAAAAGTGATGAAACTGTGCGTTGTGTGGGTGGCTTCTTTGAAGTATCACTCGTGTCAGTGGTGGATCCTGTAAGTCTGCTCCATGCTGATCAATGACAAGTGTTAAACACATGGGACATTAATTAGCTGCAGGAGAAGGAGCGTATCGAGTAGCTAACAGATCAATCTAACGAAGCCTCTGCAAAGTGTAACTTTGCTGCTGATAATACGGCATCAGTGAGAGACAGTCACAATGGTGGCTACCTAGTATGTTTCCCTAAGCGCAAGGAGGCATGATTACACACTCAAACAAGCTGCCATGACATGATATCAATATACACACACACAAATTCAATCACGCATGCATGCACGTACACACACGTAGACAAACACACTGCAGCCAGGCTGAAAAATTGGTTTCGCATAATATTAGGTCAATATTGACCCTTCTTTGAAAATCAGTTGGTTGGTGAATCCATCCATTGTGGGCCCTCTTCCCCAGTCACTGAATAATATACTCAGTTATATTGTTCATAAACACAGCATAGAAATCAAGTACAGTTGTGGTACAGTTTAGTAACTTACCATGATCTTGAAATACTGCACTGTTACCACATTAAGTACGTTATTTCATTCATATCATCTTGGAGTATTTATCATATAATAGTAGCATATGTTCTTTTGTAGCTACTCAACAGTGAGTTTGTGATATTTTTTTATTATATGATAGAGACTGTCAGTCTGTGTGTTCTGTCCAGAGTCTCTCCAGATAACAGGGAGGTGATTTGTATTCCAGTCACAGGTGCTGCTGCAGCAGCCCAAGCTGAACAGGGTGGGCAGAATATTTAAAAAAACACACCCACATCAGCATCACCACATGCAGCCTGGTGTTGCTGGCCTTTACTACTAGTTTACCTGTGAAATGCAAGTGATATACAAGGCAATAATCCACACAGTTATCTGCCAAAAGGCAACAACATTAACATCACTTCATCTTTTTTTTTTTTTAACTAACCTTGCTCTTCGTGTTTCTCAATAATGCCTGAATCAACTTCAAGAGATTGAATTATTTATATAGTTAACTCCAAACAATGAACTAAATATAAGTTAATGTCCAGTTGTGGACGTCCATCTCTGTTTCATACTGACATACCTGCCAAAGACTCACATAAGATTTGCAAAAAAAAGCGTCTCTGCTTTATCGCATCTGTGCATCAGATTTTTAATTTCTTTTCCATTATCCAGTAGATTAGCCCTGTAGACTATAGAAATCAAGCCTACCCTAAATCAAAACAAGACATAAATCTCCGTCAATAGTATTTTGCAACTTATACAACTGGCTAATTTATGATTATTTTCCATAAATTAAACTCCAGGTCTGTATTAGTGGTTTACTTACTGAAGCATTGAACAAGTTTTTCCATTAGCATAATCACAAACTCATTTTGTTTCTTCATGATAAATTATCCAAAAAAAATATTCAGCTGATTGCAGGTCTTCAAATTTAAAAACTGCACTCTTTTGAATCGCACTTTCGATTTGAAAATTATTTATCATTTAGCCCTCGTAGAAGTAGTAGTAGTAGTTATAGCAGGGTGGCCAACTCTCTCGCTTTTGGCGTGAGACACCCGTTCTCCGGCTCTGCCTCACGCTGCCCGAGCAAATCTCATGCCAATTAAGAGGAAGCCTCAAAGCCACTCCTTCATGAAAAAAAATGAAATTTAACAGGCTTTCTCTGCACACAGGACAAAGTCTGAACATCAGGCTTTTTCCTACATTTCAGCACCAATATTACATTACAAAAACATTACAAAGAGCGCAGAAGACAGTTCGCGTGGCTTTAGTTGATGGAGGCACAGACCTTTCTAAAATCGTAAAACACCTTTCATGTATGTTGAGTTTTGCGTCGTTCACTTTGCTGCTGAATGTCTCAGAGCGTAATCTGGGTTTTGGCAAAATCTTAATAGACCCACTGACATTTTGTTTGTAACTTACAACTGTTTGTGGGAGTCTTTCCTCTGAGTTTATTAAATACCTGCAGCTATCACACAGCAGCAGGATTGATACAAGCGTCTTCAAGGTGAGAGAGTTGCTGTGACTTCATTAATTATGTATAATTATGAATTATCCCAGACAGTCAGGATCTAACGGCAAATGAGATTCAGTACCTTTCTTCAGACAGATAAACTGTAGCACACAGATTCCAAGTTTACAGTCAACTTACATAGCGGCCGTCTTCAGGTTGAGTCCTAAGCTCATAGGACTATGACCTAATATTTTTGTTGAAGAAGAAAGGTCTGGAAGAAAGGAATCATTATACTGTTTTGGATGTTTTAATCCAAGATACTGTATCTTGGCAAAAAATATTGGATATCAGCAGAGCCAACCCAGAAATGCTTTGGCATCAGCCATGTACAACTAATGCCGGTCCAAACCTTTAATAAACACACACTCAAAGGAGCAGTTACAAGCTAACCATCATCTCTTCTGCTGTAGCTACTTAAGCCAGAACACGTAGCCAAATCCTCTCTTGCATTTCACCTCAGCTCACCCTGAAAACAATCGAGACTGACACAGAGGGGAGAAAAGAGGCCGCACTTGTCTTCCATTCTCTATCTCTTGAATGTCCGGTGCTCTTCCTAGACAAATGTGGTCAACGTCTTCAGGGTTTTAGACTCTCGCAGAGGAACGATCAACCAACTTTCCCTCTCCCAAACTTTTATCTCTTCTTGTGACTTGGTGGCCAAAAGAAAAATAATCACACCAAGTCCCACCAGGCAGCTACAAGAAGCCAACACACTGCAAGTCAGTCATGTTTGGCTCCGGGCGTTTGGCCAATGCACATATTGTATGCGAGGAAAGAAAATACTGTAATTTCCTTCACCCTAGGAGGTGCCCGAGGCGGCATCTTCACTCAGCTCCTATCATCAAAGGTGACAAGAGCCAACGGGAAGCCTCAGAAGGCACTGGTGGTTAGATTCATGGTGGCAAAAAAGACATTGGGGATGTTGATGTCATGGGAAGGGCTTAGTTAACTTGTAATTTAAGCTAAGTCTTGATTGAGCTTTTCTGTTGTTTTATTTTATATAGATTTATCTATTATGCATGCAGTGTGCTGAAGTTACAGTATAAATCTCAGCAGAAAAGCTTTTCCTCTCATTAGGGTGAAATCAGAGCTGTTGCCTCATTAAAAAAAGAAGAATTAAGCAAATTTGCACAAGCAATTGTAATTTCCTCCTGGCCTCAGGATAATCCCCTTCATCCTAATTCATAAAAGCATCGAGCATTGAAATCAGTCAACTTAGTGACAACCGACAGATGCCCTCTTAGTTGTGCACCGAACTCTGCCCTCATCTGCTGAGCTGCAGTATTACAAAGGCTCTTCTTAACCCCTGCCCTTACACACCGAACACGTCACAATGAATGTGACTGAGGGAAAAAAAACCTTCTCCAAGAGCAAAGCTGTGAGAAAGGAAACTTTGGGGTGTACGGAACACCGACTTCTGAGATTTTTCTCATTATGAGGAAGGGTTGGCTTCCACAAACGGCTAAGTCTCATTCATCACAGCCAACTTTTCACCAGCCAGACTGCTCACACCAAACAAATGTCACGCCGCAGGATTAGCAGCTTCTGAGTCAGTGTTGTGAAGCAGAGGCCTTTCATTGTTGCCAAAAAAGCCCCCAAAAAACACAGATATTGAGTCAAGAAAGCTGGGTTAAAGGAGCTACCGTGTCAGTGTGGATTTAAGGGTGTCGTCCCAGGTTCCACGGTTTTCAGTGCTTCACACGGTGCCTTATGACGAAGGCCTCAGCGAGAACCGCCTGAGAAGCTACCACAAAATCTATATTTCATCCAACGATAAACTTACTTGGAGAGAAGTATTTCCACAGATGATTAGTTATGAAATCGCCTGTTCAATAAGTAGCTTTTTAAACAATCAGTAATCAGATTTGACTATTACTAATTTACATTTCTGTGATTACGTTTATACTCACTGTGCACCAGTGGACATGTACGTCCTATACGCCAGGAGAATTACTAAGAGAAGTGCACACTGATAAGTGAGGAAATATCAGTCACTCTTTGGCAGTAGAGGAGACTCTATCTATAGGTGTTAGAGTTTCGGAGGGTGACACTCATTCTCAAGTATGCTCAGTAATGGTGGATTTCCCTGATTATGCTCAACTCTCTTTTATTCATGATCTAAACAGCGAAAAAGGCAGAAAAACATGTATATCACTTTTTGTGTGTCACTTGGTTTTTAACAGGAAAGTCATGACCAACACTGGGAGTTCAGAGTAATGTCAATATGCATGTAAATTCAAATTCAGCGTGTGGTTTGACCCCTTACCAAAGACTTCATCTTGTGATTCGGGTTCTGCTGCTGTTGTCATCTGCGCTGCTTTGGGTTCAGGTGACGAAGCCTTTAATAGGAACACAAAAACAGATTGAAGAGGTGAGGCGCTGAGGTGCCATGGCAACAGAGCAAAGACAGAGACCAACAGAGAGAGAGAGAGAGAGAGAGAGAGAGAGAGAGAGAGAGAGAGAGAGAGAGAACGACAGAGAGATAGTTACACCTATTTAGGCTTTTGGGCTTTATAATTTCAGCAGAATTATGCTCAGAGCCATTCATTTAACACTCAAAAGAAGGTGCGACAATTTGTGAATCACGTACATATTGAGATTTGCCCATTTTGATGCCAATTCTAAAATCTATATGTTTCATCAGACGTATTCATCTGGATTTTGGACAGTATTCATTCTGTAAAGCAAGCAGTTTAGACAAGAACATTTGTTTTTAAACGTTCATAATGATATGTACGTGTTCATTTGTCATAAATATTTGGGACTGATGTGCAAAATTATAAATTATATTCTTATTTGTTTTAATATTATAATGTATTTGTGGACTGGAAAAAGCTCTTTCATTGATTTACTGATCATTTATGGTACGTGCTACTTCCTCAAAAACAAAACAGACTTGTTCTAAACTATTTCAGCATTCAACATTCAGAGAAAAAAACAAACAAAAAAACAGTTTAAATAGTTTGCCATAGAATTGAATTGAATTGAATTGAATTTTTGGGGCGCCCAGATAGCTCAATGGGTTGAGCGGGCGCCCATGTAGCAAGGGCTGCAGCCCTCACGCGGTGGATCTGGGTTCGGCTCTGGCCCACGGTCATTTGCTGCATGTCATCCCCCACTCTTTCTCCCCCCGTTTCCTGTCTACTCTCCAGCCGTCCTATCAAATAGAAAGGCCAAAAAGAAAATATTTTAAAAAAGAATTGATATTTTTGGATTAAACGTAATACTTTAAAATTAAATGTTAAATGTCCTTTCAAATCCTTATGTGACTATTATCTGCTGGGAGTCCAGGGAAAGTTGTGCAATGCAGATAATCTGTGTTGTGTAACTGTATTTCAGTTTTGTTTCTAAATGAAAAGGTGCTTTTGGAANCTAACAAGAGCTGTGAATCTCCCCTTCAGGGACTGATTTGATACGGATCTTGATACAAATTCTGTGATTTCATCAAAATGTTTTGCATCATGATCACATCTGTTTGAAATCCCATTAAAAAAAAAAAAAAATCCAACAGTCTATAGTCTGGTTTGCCAGTCTGAAGCGAGACATCTCAACTTTTGCTGCTGTCACTACCGCTGCTGGCTGCGGAGGGGAAGCTAATATAAAGATTAAATGAAACCATTAGGTGTGACAATGAAAAACAAAACGCATACGCCTGTCTATCAGGCTTTTCAGAAGTACTGATTCAGCTGCAACTTCCTGTCAGCTCTGGTCTGATTCAGACTGTCTGAAACATTATGCAAGCTGAATTGTTAGACCCACCTGCACTGGCACTTCTGAGTCACTGGGTCAAGACAAGTT
>NTHP01000626.1:201018-224737 GCA_003416845.1 Oplegnathus fasciatus
TGTAAATAAATAATACTTTAACATGTTTTTTTAAACTTTTGCTTATTTAGTCATGAATATTTAATGTCATAGAGATATACAGACGGGGGACAAATTAAAGGAAAAACCTGAATGAAAGAGTGAAGAAACATATCAAATGCAGATGCTTCCATACAGGTGAAAAGCATTTTCCTGGCATGGTTTAGGTCCACTTGTCTCCTTAGGGTGAAGGGTCGATGCAAATCAATAGAAAGTTATTCTGAGTGATCAACTTTATACTTAAATGAAACAGTGTTCTGGAGGCACGTGGTGGCCCAATACCTTACTAAGACACTTTATGTTGGTTTTTCCTTTAATTTGTCACCCGTCTGTACTTATATAGTTTTGAAACTCAGTTTTCAGGGGCTTTAAGTTTGATAAATATGGGTCCTGGGTGTTCATCAAATTTGTAAGAATTACACCTAAGAACCAACTTAGGAGTCACACTTTGCTGAGCGTGAGCAATAAGACACATTTATCAAGCAACTTACTCCTACTAAATTTAAGAGCAGCTTTCAAGTGAAGAGATTATTTATTTACATTCATTACATTCCAAAACTATATTCTGCTTCATCAGGACTTTGTGGGTGTGGTTTGATCAGATTTGATTGACACTAGCCAAACAATCAGATGTCATCAGACTTTTGGTGACAGATTTTTGGTGCACGGAAGTAGGTAACATTACCCTTTTCCTGCTGAGACTCACCCACTTCAAACCAGTGAAAAGAGCACAGAGAAAACAAAAAATACAGAGCAGGAACAGCCAATCAGAGACGAGGACTTACCCTAAACCTGCTATTAAAAATGTGCAGATAAATAGAGGCCATGATCTGTGGCATTTGAGATAAAGGAAATGATGGACAAACAGGTGGACTGTCCAATGAATTTAAAGCAACCAGAGAGCAAGACAGACACAGAAAACAAGGCAGAGAAAGAAGACAAACTGCACTAGAATTTTTGAGCATTGATAAGCTTACATTATCACTGCATTCCTACAGTCTGGCACATCAACATTTTTTCCATCATTAAAGCACTCAGCATTCAACCTTTGTTGGATTTTGTCCACGCACACCCACACGCACAGACACAGCTGTCTTCTCTCTCTTTCTTCAGCCTTGCACTTTTTGTAGGTGTAGAAAATTAACAATGCAAACAACTAATCCACAATGCAAGAGCTGAGCTGATGGAGACTGGATGTTTCTGTTCAGTTTCACTGACAGTTTGGGAATTTTTTCTCAGAGGAAACGCATTGTTGTTGGACTTGTTGAAGATCCTATGGTCATCATGTTCAACATGCGTGTATAGAGTATAGTACAGTGCAACAACAACAAAACAATACAATAAACATCTGCAGTTCAATACCAATGCAGTGCCATAAATGAAATGAAAGTAGAATTTAAAATGTGGTCTGTTTTTTTGCATGTTATTCTTCTTTTATTTCTGAAACTATTTTTAAAGTTTAGTTGAGTTAGATTTGACTGTTTGACATGCAAACACGAAAAAGTGGCCAGCTTAATCTTCATATTGCGACTTAAACGTGATTCTGGTAATGACCCACAAATAACAACAAAAAAACAACACTCTTTTGTTTCTAACACCACCACTATGACATTTAACCTGAACAATCTCTATCACATCACGTTACTCATCACAGCCACACGTCTGCCTGTGCTGCAATAAAAAATGTGGAGCTTCATTAAAAATAAGAAGACGGGCACAGCCACTCCCCCCAGTTATCTGGTGTTTTGGATGGAGACACTGACATACTATTTCCAATGCATCCATCTCCAACACGTCTGTTGCTTTACACTGCAGTAGAAACTGCAGAGTAATTGATTATAACAACACATTTATGTCCACAAAAGCACAGAGGTTTCTGTGGTCATTTTGGGACAGTCTGGTGCTTGTTGCAAAAAATGTATGTAATTGTGGCCTGACAGTGCATTAGAGTGCATCAAAGGGAACAGATACTTTCTGCGTTTAGATGGCTGTAAAGAGCGTAACCAGAGTGAAGGAAAGACCTTCAGTATCGGCTACCTGCTAACTGTTGTGGATTACAGAGTTGGTGCAAATCACTAATTGATCTTTATTCAATTCAATTCAGTTTAGATGGGTGTGCCTTCACCAAATAAAGTGTGAAAATATTATGGAAGACAAGTGCACTGAGCTGTCCACCTGCTCTGAGCAGGCGGGCGGTGGGCCGCACCAGATGCACCCATTCTTTGCACCAAGATTGTAGTGCGCTGCTGGATTGGTGTCGCCACACGCTCTACCACACCTCTCCTCCCACTGGGGTGCACGACAAGTCACCAAGATACCAAACCGGTGCAGTTGACGAAATGACCTCAGTGCGCTCGGAAAAATACCAGCTCATCAGCTTACACTGCGTTCTGCGATCTATGCCAACACGAAAATAGAGCCCTGAATAACATTTTGGACACATGTACACAGTAGTATCACGCTCCTTGGAGCTTGTAGCTACAAAAATTATTATACTGTTCTCTTTCACTGTATGGCCCTCATTATTAACACATGGGGTGTTTGGAGAAAACGAAGGAGAACAAAATATGTGGGCAATTTTTCCAAACTGGACCAGAGCAGCAGGTGTCAGCATGACTTCACACCTACTCACTACTGGTGGCTTATTAAATCCAGCTCTTGTTGAGCAGAGCTTCCATAGAGGTTGGTGCTGGAGACAGTGAAGCATCATCTGACCCTGGGGCATGTGAAGAACATCAGGAAAACAGCTCAATTAGGATGACACTTGCCAATTATTCATGTTTGTTTTTGAGAGCCTCCTGCTATTCTTTGCCCTCTCCTGGTGACCATTCAGCTTGCCAACTGTGCCATATTTCTCTGTATTATAGAACACAATGACACAAATGTACATATTCTCCCCCTAACGTCACCTTTTAGTATTGACTCACCTCGCTTGGAACCTTGACAGAGGTGATACCAAAAAGAGTACCAGATACCAGGTACTATCCACAGTGGAAAACCAAAAGAAAAGAACGGTTCCGAGCGACTGGCTGCTATCCGAGTTCAGGCTAACGTTAGCAGCTCTGACTGCTCTTGGATTGGGGAAGTCTCCACTTCAGCAACCAGCCAACATTAACCAAGGAAGTGTTACGTTTGCCTAAGACAGTCCTCACCCTAAAAGCTTTCTCTCTTGTAACCTTAAAGTGAAAACATGCTGTTTTAAAATGCGGTTTCTGCAGCATTTTAGCACGATATCATCTGTGTAGCCTTCAAGTGTATATTTCGGACCCCTTTAATTTCTCATTTGATTCTCATATTAAAATAAGCCATCTGGAAACATTAAAAAGTCAGCTGCAGGCAGAGTTTTCACCCAACTTAAAGAGCTAACATTAGCTTATTTAGCGAGCTAGCTACAACTGATAATTAGTTATTTTGCCTAGAAATGAGAAGCCAACTTTTGTCTACCTCTGTGTGAAATCAAGGAGTCTTTGTTTAAAAAATAAAATAGTTTTGGGTGGTAAATATGCCTTTATCACTGTATAAGTCACTGCTAGTTGTCATAGTGACAGTCAAGCAGGAACAGAGCGTGACAGAGTAAGGCAGGTTGTGTTTAGATGCTGTTGTCTGAGTCTCCCAATCCCTTATCATTTCAGGAAGGGTGAAATGTACCCATACCTCCTTTTGTCAAACCACAGCAGCAGCAGCTCTGACAAAATGTTTCTCTTGATAAAATGTTGACAAAATGTTTCAGCCGTTCACACCGCTGATATTTTAGAGCCTTAAATCCCACTTGGAATTACGGGATAAAAACACTGGCCTTGCTCCTCAATGTTGTGTTTTTGCCAGAGGAGAAACAGAGGCACAAAGTTTGCGCAGACATTCCCTAATGCAAATATATCTGCGCGGGTTAGTGCCTATCATAAGACTCCTGACGCACTTTAGATCAGAGCTATACAGTATATCCTCATTCACAGGGGAGAGCAGAATAACAGAATAACCCTGCTCCTCCACCATATTACCCTTTTCTCTGGATGGCGTGCCATCAACACTGAATCACAGACAGAGGCACGGAGTGTAGTATGCCCAGATCTCGCCAGATTTAGTCGTCACTGCGTGCAAAGCCTGCTAATTCTTCAACAAATAAACCAACTTAGTCACTTTGTCTGATTCTACAAATTCAGTCATTGTATATTACATTTTGTGAACGTGCAGGAACAATAACTAAGAGGGGCACGGCTTAGCAAACAGTCAATTACAAAAGCAATTGAAGAAAAAAATGTTGGCTCTAAAGTTGCTTAAGTGTCTCGGCTGTTTCAAATTGTACTGCTTAAAAGATATTATGGCTGCTGTTTGTGAGCATGTGTGCTTGTTTGATGGGTGTCTCAGACTGCCATACTCAGTCAGGGTGGTTGCTGCTTCAACTCCACTCAGCCCTCTGATCTCCATTCAGCGCTAGGGTACTGGATGGGGTACAATGTGCCAAAGCACTCCTTACGTTTGAGTAGTGAGAGGGGAAGACGAGTGCAGCCATTTGAACACCTTTCAGAGCTTGGCTGATTGGAGATTTTCAGAGGAATCCAAGTCCCTTTTCCTGTCTGTGGTTTGGTGATGGCTGTGCCCTTCAGTGTTTCATCCTGTCCACACTTCAGAGGACAGAGATTCCAGGGATTGATTGGATCATCTCACCTTTTTCCTTGAGATATAAAAAGCACAAGACACAGCAGTAGCTCTACCTTTAAAAGGTCAGCCCTATCCTGTAATAATGTTTATCAAATGTCGAGAGAACAATCAAATATCTCTTACATTCACCTGTTGTTTAGAGCTATAAGGGGGCAATTCACCTAATGAAGGCCAAACTGCCATAGGGCACTGCGATAACATTCATAAATCAAGAAGTAATAGCTAAAGCCTTTCTTAAGCTCAGATTGTGTGGCTGCAAGTGAAGGGTCATTGAGAGAATATTCAACAGATATTTTCATTAAAAAAAAAAGCAGAAAACTGAAATATCCCTACTCAGAACAGATCAGAACAGACTTGGGATCAGGAAAGCGTAGTTATGATTCACATGTGACTCTCCGGACAGATCTCACACAGAGGAACAGAAGAGGACAGGAACAAGCCTGCTGGGCTGGTCACAATACATAGAACGCTCTAATTGGACACAGTGGCAGAGCTGAAGGCTGGTGGACTACTGGCTGAGCCTCAAGCTCCCTCATCTGGAGATTTCAGTCTTCAGTATTTTCAGTTATAGGACTTTATCACAATCAGGCACAAAGTAGCAAATGAAAGAAGGGTTGACAAAGCAACATCTTATCGTGAAGCTACACTGTAAAATAATCTCTCCAACATGCTCAACATGCTTGGTTTTGAACTGGCGAGCCACCTACAAAGCCTCTTTACAGCAAGGACCAACTACTAAGCATTTAAAAAATCTACATCCCCTTTTCGACAGGGTTTAATTAGAAAGGTAAGTCTCATTACAACCTGAGCTTCTTGTCACTTTATATCCCATCTGCTTTCAACCACGTCATGGGTGCTGTGATAATTCTATTATATTCATTCATCGGCTAGTCTTCACCCTAAAAGCCTTTTCTCTCGTAACACTTAAAGTGAAAACATACTGTTTTAAAAAGCTAAGCGGACAAACAGGGTTATGTTGGAACAGTCTGATCTTACAGACAGAGATCATTTTTCTGCTGTCAGATACCACCAGTTATTCATTAATGTACTCTAGTGTGTAATGCATATTAATTCATAATTAGGCCAACACGTTGAAACGTGTTTTGGTGCACCCACCTTTACTCAAACACCTTATCTAATTCTCCTTCAGTTAGCTATTTCCTGTATTTCACAAAACTACTTGCAACACCATCTGAGAATGTGAACTGTTGGAATCATGTAGGTAGAGCCGGAGAGAGAGAGAGTCATTTTTTCATGTCGTTTTTCCAGTCAAGTTGAGAAAAGTGACAACTATGCCCTTTACTCAAAATGCATTGATTGCATTGCATCCTGGCCTTTTGAGGTTATTGTCAGTTGAGACATTGGCATGTGCAGTCTGTGCTGCGATGGATTTCTCTCTGATTGTTCAGCGTCAGTATAAAACGGTAAGTGTAGGAAAAAAGTTGTGCACTATGACTCTGAGACCTTTATGCCACAACCCTGTGTTCACCTCTGATGTCTGAGATAGCCGAAAAATCGATTGCTCTCACTGTAGCTGGGCAGGAAATATCTCAACATGATGTGTCACATAGTCTATGGTTGGCCAGTAATCTGTGCACAAACAACATAATGGGGTCGGAAACGCATGGATCATTGCAAATGGATGTTATTTCAAACAGGGGTTATTATTAGTTGCAGTTTTTTTCTTTTTTTAGTGTCAACCCAGAGAGTTAGATCATACAAAACAAAAAAAAATGGAAAAATTTGAATTTGTAGAATCAGACAAGGCGACGGAGTGACTGTCTACCTTTGGTTTATTTGTTGAAGAAACAGGAAGGCTTTGCACGACTAAATCTGGCAAGATCTGGGCATACTACACTCTACTACACTCTACATACTACTGCCTCTGTCTGTGATTCAGTGTTGATGGCACGCCATCCAGAGAAAAGGGTAATATAGTGGAGGAGCAGGGCTATTTCCTTGTTATTCTGCTATTCTGCTCTCTCCTAGGAATGGGGATATACTGTATAGCCCTGATCTAAAGTGCGTCAGGAGTCTTATGATAGGCACTAACCCGCGTAGATATATTTGCATTGGGGAACGTCTGCGCAAACTTTGTGCCTCTGTTTCTTCTCTGGCAAAAACACAACATTGAAGAGCAAGACCAGTGTTTTTATCCCATAATTCCAAGTGGGATTTAAGGCTCTAAAATATCAGCGGTGTGAACATTTCAGACGGCTGAAAGAGAAACATTTTGTCAACATTTGTCAGAGCTGCTGCTGCTGTGGTTTGACAAAAGGAGGTATGGGTACATTTCACCCTTCCTGAAATGATAAGGGATTGGGAGAAGGAGCACGACTCGGACAACTGCATCTAAACACTATCTGCCTTACTCTGTCACGCGCTGTTCCTGCTTGACTGTCACTATGACAACTGGCTGTTTTGCCAGACCTTTAAATTGACTTTAATGTCACGATAATCAAGAAAAGAGAAAAACAAATGGTAGACATAGAGAGATATACAACGTAATTATACAGCTAAGTAAACAATGCGACATGCTGCCCTAACACCTCTCCTGGCAGCTTCACACTTGACAAATTAATCCACTTCTCTCGCTGCTGCTCTTCTCTCTCCAGAGTGTGCTTTGCAGGCAAAGGAAACAAATCATCTGTGGGCTGAGCTACCAGCCTCCCTGCTGGTTTGGGCTCCCCTCTTCCCCAGCACACCAACATGATCACTCCGCCCATTACAGGCACTGGCCAGGTAGTCAGCTGCCAGCCAAACCACACAGGCAGAATGCAAGTTTAACGCTGCCACTTCCTTGCTCACAGTCTGGGGGTTAGGGCTGCTAGCAACAAGATAGCAACCTCTTCAAATCCGACTGCAGCCTCAGCCATAATGGCCCAAACTTATTATATCTGCTGTAATTTTGAAAAGCTGTGACAAAAAGGACTTGAGCAGGGCCGGGGTTAATTACATGATGTCATTAAATTACATTATCGTCCCAGTTTAAGCCTGATCCTCCTCCACACTCGCCGTACAGGAACAGTGCCTGGCTTGTAATTTCTGCACTCACAGAGCAGAAAGATGAGTAGAAAAAATCTCTCAAACATATTTTCTCTATTTAATTACAGCACTATTAGAGGCAGACATTTTCCATCAAGTGCTAGCCCTGGGGCACAGCACAGCACCTTGCCTCCCAGCCAATTAAAATCGCCTATTGTGAGGTGCTTGATGACTTTGTTTGTTAAAAAAGAAAAAGAAGAAAATTGCTCTTAATTTGCCACTAGACCTTCTAGCTTATTTCATGTATGATCGTACTTTCTGTATAAAGGGTTTATTTTTCTCAACCTTAGAGTGCAAACTCGCTGATCCATCCTGATGCTGAAGTGCAGTAATTGCTCCAACAGTTCCAACAGCTCTGCCCACTTACTGACAGAACAAAGTCCTATAACAGCAGCGAACACAGTCCATCAGCCAGCATTTCATCTCTCTGTCTGAGACTTTAATCCAGTTTACTGTTTAGCAATATAAGATGCAAGCGCACTGAAACGTAAAAAAAAGTGTCACACCTATCACCTAACCTAAAACTGCAGAAAATCAGCCATTTCTAGATGGACTTCCAGGGCGACAAATTGTTGTTGCTGTGGAAATAATGATTTGGTGCTATATGAATGGTCAATTATCTGCTGAACTTTGTAGGTGTAGCCAAACAGAGTTCTGATGATCACCGGGCCAGTGCTAATGGTTAAATGAGATGTGTAGCTGGAGAGGGTTCAGTGTCAGCCGTGATGCACACTATCATCTATTTACTCTCTCCGGTTCAAATGGGTTCTGTCATGGAGCGTTGTTGCAGCAAGGCTTGTGGTTTCGAGGGGTTATTATAGGGCGACACACAAGAGCCATGGAGACTTGCTTCGTGCTTCGGGTATTGCCATGGCAACACGGCTCAATTTGGAGTGGGATGCTGACGGTTGCAGAAAAGCAATTGTTGAAAATGTAATATTTGCAAAATATTACCTCTGGAAAATTTTCCAGCAGTTCAATCTGCGCAGAAGTACTTGAAAAAGCTAACTTTCCAAAATGTGAGGTGAGTAGGTAGTACAGTGACCTTTAAGTCAAAATAATGGATAGATATAAACCCAAAAAGTTTCACTCAACATTTGCAAAGTCATCTCCACTTCATCCCCTCACTACTCTCCACAACAAAAACCTCCATATGAAGTAATGAGAGGGTGCATTATTCATAGATTACTGCTTCTCAGCACATTCGAGAGATGAGTATTTGTGTTGCCTGTGGCACTGTGATTACCGCTAAATCTGGATTTGTGATCCAAGCGCCGGAGGTGACAGAGAAGCAGTTGTAACTGTGAACACGTAGGTGGCTCAGATATAAATCAAACCACTTGTAAACTTAAAAAAACATTCAGTGCATAAACCTGAGAGTTAAATACACTACCTGTGAAGAATTTAACATTTTTAACCTTCGCGCTGTGTTACATAAGCTCTCAAAAAACATTCAAGATGTGCGTACTGTGAAGTGGTTAACAGTCTGAGTGAAAGTTCAGTGAAGGTAATAAATCAGCATGAAGGAGCTTGACAGCTTGCCCACAACAGAGTCCAAAGTCCTGCTGATAAAGGCCAGTGTTCACACTGATAAGGTTAAAAGTAAATTCTCCAACACATGTTTCATTCTCAAATCACAACTTGCAAAATGCTTGCACACTCACACACACATTTCAAGATGTTATTATTCCACATTAAAGCACCTACAGTGAGGACTCTTACCTTGCTGTCTGTGGGTGACTCCCTCTTTCCTAGATGCTGGCCCATGCTGCTGACAGAGACTGTAAGAAAAAAAAACAGAGAATGAGTTTACACCAGGAGACTGCAAACAGCACATTATGTGAAGATTGTGCACTCCTCCTTATGTAAGCAAGAAGGGCTACCTCTTGAGTCAGTGTGTGAAACTGTAACATTGCACACAGCAACAAAACACTGGGATATTCCCCGTTCATTTTGAACTGTTTTATACTGAATGATGGTAGTGAAAACGTCAACATATATAAAAATGCCACAGCTGTGCAATCCTGATGTTTAGCCATAATTGTAAAGCAATAATAAACAAAGCAATACATAGTTGTGTAATATGAACATCTTTGGTTACACACTGTGCTTATTTATTTGGTTGTAATTTTGATCTTTGGGTGCTTTCACACCCAACCAGTTTGGCTCGGTTTAAACTGGTGCGCTGGCAATTTGTTCTGTGAAAGCAAATGGACTGACCACATGGTTTTTTGATAGCAGATTTGTGATGTTAGCTGAACTACTAATAAATCCATTGGCTGGTTGTGAACTGTTCAGGAATAATCTTATAATCGATTCATATAAGCGTATACATTTATGTTAATCATTTGGTAACCTAGGTAACACGTGAGCGCAGGATTTTCTCTGTTATATCAAACAGTCAAAAGCATGTAAAACAGCTGCTTGTATCCGACTCTGTGTACTTGCACTGTTGCACTAAAATGCAACAACACAGCATTTTTTCCCTCGGTCCGGACCAAATGAACCAAATTACACCTGGACCAAGAGCTGTAAACATGTCATGTTGTTATATCACATGGGGTTATGTGCAATTCTTCAACATAAATCTCATCTTTTTTTTGTCTTGCTTCTTATTATCACTACTATTATGTTTACATTTTTAACTTATAGGTTCCCTTAAATACCCTATATGTGAAATTTCTATTTCATATCATCGCCTTGTCATTGTTGCTTGTTAATGTGTTGATGTTAATAAAGTTCTACGGAAAAAAAAAAAGACTTGCATGGGGAAATCAAACTCTGGTGACTGACAGCAGGTGATGCATCACTTTACTGCTTCTTATGTGTTTATTTACGTTCTCTGGTGTCACCAAGAGGTAGTTAGGGCGAGGACAAGGACGGCTGTGGCTCAGGAGGTAGAGTGGGTCACTAATCACAGGGTTGGCGGTTTGATCCCCGACTAACCAGCCCGTTTTCAGGCTGTCTCAGTCCGAATGTTTGGTCCACACTGGATTTCGCCCAAACAACTCCAACTAAACGGACCAGAGTTCATTTAAACCAAACCAAACTCTTCTGAACAATGACGCCTTAGCCCACGCTCCCTCCCCGCGTGTTCTGTAGTCTTCCATGCCTTCATCCATTCATTAGAATACTCTGTACAGATGGTTTGCTTTGCCCTGCGGTGCTACCACTGCTGTAAAACACAGCCTGCCAGTGATTATTAGCTGCTTCGTTAGTGTCATCATCTTTGAATCTGATACAGTTCTCCACACCTTTTTATTACACTTATTATTTTGCTGCAGGATGCCGCAAATTAGTCTCATCCTCACCATTATCTGCTGCTGCCATCTGACAAAAAAGGTGTGCCAGTCAAAGGAAAAACGAAACAATAGGATGCTATTTTATCATACAAAATGCTGCTCAATTACAGGCATTAATGATTCACATGATCATTAACATTCGTCACAGTATCCAAGGTAATTGTGCAGCACTAAAAGGTGAGGACCACATATGAGACTGTGTCAGAGTGTTTCCTGTGTCACTGTGTCTCTTTCACAATGTGCATCCTTTTGACAACAGTATACGGCAAGTGCTGCAGCAATAACTGCAAAAAACAGACAGCAAACAGGTGCACTGCCGAGTCTCTGAAAAGCACCAACATGCTCTGAAAGGTAAACTCCCATAAAGGGAGGAAGAGTAGAGTAATGAAGGCTCAGCTCCCTCCATGTAGAGGAAGTGAGGAGTGCGGAGGTCTCAGGTGTCTGAGCTCAAAGCTCACAAACAACATTAAACCAACCGAGAATTTCCATACTCCTTTTTTCTATTCTGTTCTAACTGAAGCAAATAAGAACTGTCATTTATTCACATACTTAAAGGTGCAAGTGAGAAAAGGTGTAAAACTCAGTGCTTATCAAACAGTAGTGTTGAATATTGCATGAATCAAAATCTCCGCCTGCACCCACCACTCAGAGGAAAAAAAAAAAATCTTCCTTCCTCTGATGGAAAATTCTCCTTCACTTTCCAATAATCACAGCATGCATTTCTGGCTTTTAGGGGAGTTTTGCAGCCATCAAAAAGGGCTTTCATCATCTTTGGCACCTTGACTAGTTCAATTTCTGGCCTTTCTTCATTTTACAACAATACTGTACATGGAAACAACATGGTAGTATCCCTGGTCAAAAACAGTTATGCTACAGTACAGTTCATGCTATAAAATGTTTGGTAATGTGGTTTATTGATGGTCCACATTGATGTTGGCAGGAAACACTCCATAGGAAAGCCAACAATGTTGAAAAAGTATCTTAATTCAAGAATGCAGTATGTGTCAGCTCTATTATTCACATTTAAAATGCACCGAGCCTCGCACTTATACTCATGGGTCAATCAGTTCATGGGATTCGCAACTATGTAAATAAAGCCCTTGAACAATCACAATACAAAAATAATAAAATCATGACCAAATCATTACTACACATTCATGTTCACACACACACACGATTTAACACCTTATTTGCCTTATGCAATGGTGAACTAAGGTTAATTAAATATAATGCAAAGCCTCCTCTGTGCCCGCGGTGAATAAAGATTAACCATTGTGAGGTGTTATTACATCCATTGTCCTCTAGACAGGGAGCACAGCAGAGCAAGTGTGATTAAAATGCAATCACCTTGAACAGTTCAAGATTTTATATCACAGCAATATGGCGCAAGATAAACAGCTCTGCACCCAAAGAACTGAATTAGCAACAAATAACGCGAACAGATCATTTACCTTCAAGTCTCCCAGGAACACTCACAAAAGTCTTCTAACAAGAGCGAGTTTCACCTCTGAAAATCAGTCTCATTATAACATGATGCACTGACGCCTCTCTAAGGAGAGGAGCAGCCATATCTGAGTACAAGTTTAAGTTAACAGTTGCCTGATTACACATCCAGCAGACACAGAGTAGCATTAGCATTCATCTGGTAAATGTAAATGTGTAAGTGCAATATTCACTCTCCTTTTCGCTCTGGTTTGGTCTTCACCACCTCCTTGGTGTCAATATCTGGCTGTTTAGCAGCTAAATTCTTCACTATGTTCACGAGCTCGTCACTAACTTAGTCTGTATGTTGTTTGGTGCTGAGCAGGTAGCGTACAGTGGGTTTTTGGCTGAAAAAAGCTGCCTGTTATGGCTGGAAGCAAAGTTTGTGAGAGCGTTGAGAGTGTAAGCTTTACTGTTTTGGTTTTCGGGTAGGGATGTCAATGATTAACACTGTAAAAACTGAGCTGCTGTCCAGACATCCATGCCAACAACACCAAAGCAAAAACTATTGACTTTCTAAGCAACAATCCCCTTATTTGGTTGTAAATCTGATTTAGTTGGGGAAGTGAAATGTTGGGGCGGTAAATTTGGCATGATAGTATTTGTGCATCTGTTGGGACATCTGTTCCACGTGAACTGGTGTTTTCAGCAGCTGGACTAAAACCCAGAGAACAAACGGTGCTTAACTCACCCCAATCATGTAGCTCGGGAATGCTTATTATCCTAACTAAAACCAGTAAGACTGAAGACCGAAGGATACAGCCCTTTTTGATGATGATATCAATATATCTCGCTAGATCTCCCCTGCATGTTCAATTTCATCGAATGCGTGTCTACAATGAAGTCTGGAGCGTGAAGAAAATGTGCATTTTTTAATGATTAACCGACTATTGATTGTTAACACGTCCGATAATCAGTTAAAGGAATTAAAATGCTCATCTGTAATTGCAGGCCATAAAACCAAAACATTGAGCTGAACGATGCTAAAACGCTCCGTAATTCTCTGTGGGTTCATCACTTGATCACAACTCTCATATTAGACATTGTCACTTCATCTACTGGTAATACAAAAATATTGATTAGTGCAACTTTAAATGAGCTTGCTCTTTTGCAAGTTGAAGCTTCGGACCTTGTTGCAACAACAGCTGATTCAGAAAGGCTTTGAGCAGCTTATAATAAATAAATAAATGACCAGACTCAAGTGAAACGGTGAAGAATCTGATTGAACGAACACAGTTTTAGACTTAAAAAAGGCACGAAGAACGAGTCTGGTTACAGCCCTGACTCTGGACAGTCTGGTAAGCCTTTTCTCATCATGTCAGCATAGTATATAGATAAAGAAGAGTGTGTGTGTGTGTGTGGTGGTTGGAGATCCCTTTTCTGAATCTAGGGAATCACATTACAGATTTTGTATCAGAAGTTATCAAAATTATATCATAGCTTCTGAGAAAATATTGGACAATAAACTTCCAAAAGAAAACAGAAATTTTCTAGACGAGCGGTTGTACCTCACTTAGCCAGAATAATGAAGAACAGCTGGTTTATGTTTGCGCAGTTTTCCACATGGAAGTGGCTTTTTACAGCATACTTCTATAAAATCACACATATCTGCACACAGCTAATTCTCCACTGGACCAGCCATGAGATTTGTGACACAATTTTAAAGCTACTGACTAGAAAGGAATCAAGCGTTCGCCAAACATAGTGTTTTTTTCAAGGGCTTAAAACTGATTGGCTCTATATAGAAATATCGGTATGAACAACCTCACAGCTTCCTTTTAATCTGACATTTCTGCTTGTGGTTGAACCATAACAGTCACAGAAAGCACAAACAAGTAGCTACAAGCATTAGCAGAAACTCCCCGCTGATTAACCAAAGGGACGCAATTATATTATCAGTGGCCGCGCATTCAGTTTAGCGTAAAACTGATATCCACTGAGGACTCCGAAGTGTGTTGGACGTGGGGAGGCATCACAGGGATTCTGCATGACTGAATGTGAGGCCTTGAAGCCAGTTTCACTCTCGAATGTTACACAATCAAAGCCGAGATCCTGCAAGGACTTGCAAGAAAAGACCGTTGCATAATAGCGTGTGAGAGAGGCAGAGAGGAGGGAGAGGGGGCCGTGTGATACAAGGCTGCAATTACAACTCGGCAGCAGTACTTTTAATGTGAAAAAAACAAAAAACACACACACACACACACACACACTTGTTTGCCTGACCTTTACTTTTTCCTCACACATCGCCCTGTAATTTAGAAAGAGATGGGAAGGTGTTGGAAAACATGCAGCGAGAGAAAAAGGCAAATTCAATCATTCCTTTCCAATTTAACCCATATGAGTTGCTGTTAATTGCCAAGTATGTCTGAGTACATCTCTTGAAACATTTCTGTTTGCCTATTAAATCTATCATTAGGATGGAAAAAGCTCTTATGATAGGGTGGCTACATACGGGCCAGCACCTGGAAGAATCCATTACCACATAGGAGCGATTATCTGTTTGTCTGGGCTGTCCATTACCTGAGGCTATTTCAAATCCACATCCTCATAAGCCGCTAATGTTTTTACATGGCTGCGACACGGACGAGGAAGGGGAACCATTAGNAAAAAAAAACCCTGCATATTGACATTTAAACAAACCTCCTACCATATGTCTTCTGTTTGCAGCACATACTGGATTACTTTAGCCCTATCCTCTCTTCTCTGTGACTATTCCAGGTATCAGTTTCACACCTGAATGATGGAACAGAGATCAACAGAAAGAGATGATTTTTTATTTCAGAGGATAAGCAGTGTAGAAGACATTCTGTAGAAGAAGAGACATATGTCATAGCGGCGTTGACGAGCGGACAGACTGCAAAACAGCTCGAGGAAACGAACCTGTAATGAAAATCTTCTTTCGACCGCCTGCTGAAAATTCGGTTCAGGTGATATTTCATCAACCGGTAAAGACAATCCTTCTTTCGTCAGTGAGAATAGAGGTGCAACAGCTATTTATTTCACTGACTCTAGGCCTGTGAAGAGGGAAGGGATATTACCTTGCTGCAACATAAATCTCCCTGTCAGGATCAGAGGAGTTTTTTTTAGAATTCTGACAAAAGGCAGAATGGATTACTCTACAACATCCACAGCAATAAAACTCAGGTTTGGAAACAATATCATTCAGCACAATGGGGCCCGCTTAATGAACCTGCAGTAAGTATGTTTGTGTTTTCACTTTGGAGAAGCAATTACAAACACAGCCAAAACAATACTTTGCAAATGGGTTTCGCACCGTGACGATTGCGCTGTCTGAGGGATACTTCCTCAAACCAAGGGTCGACGAGCATGAAACCGACTTTTATGTGACTATGACTCATGATGGATGTGAGGAGCCATGTAAATAACGTGGTGCATTTTGTTTTTTCTTTCTGTGCAGCATGTTCTTCAAAATGTTCTCACCCGGTACAGTACAAGCATTGAAGTCTAATTTTCCCCACAAAGGCACAGATGAAAAAAATTAGCTTCTGGTAATATGAACTTCATGATGGTGAGACTTTGTCTGAACACACAGGAGATGAGGCAGAAAAACACTGTGGACAGCTAGAGTCGTATCGCATTATCATAGATTTATACATCCTGTCTGGTGATCGGCCCACAGATTTGCTGTTGTTATTATGAAGTTCAAATATAGGCCAGTGCCATACGGTTTCTGGTTGTCTTAAGCAGCTTCTTTCTAGATCTAGTTACTGCAGCGCAGCAGCGTTCAACAATCATACAGGGAGAAATCCAAAGCTGGACGAGGTACCAGCTCATGTGCCTACAGCGAAATGCAGCCACCAGCTTTCTTTACTTTTTTGTACGTGCCTACCTGATAGAAATGGCAGGCTGAGGGCAGGGAAAGGCAACACAAATTTATATCACAACACGTGATCAAAAACTACGGAGTGGACTTCACATCACAGGTATACAAAAGTGTAAAAGAATCCAAGAGTAGAATTTTTTTCCTTTGTGGTTATCAATTCACTTCCTAATGTCCTGATAAACACAGTAGTATTTAACCTACAATAAAGCCAGTTCATGAAGGTTTTTACATTTGCTGTTCTCAAGACTCAAATCATCTGCGCACAAGTTAAATATTCTAAAGAATGGATGGAAATGCACTCTTGACTCTGCATAGCTGATTTGATAAGAAGCCTGTGTGGCATAACGCCGCACAGCATGCTGACAAACCCATTTCTCAGTCTACCACTGAGGCTGTAAGTGCCTGGAACACGTGTGTGTTTGTCTGCCGTTGCCTGGTTCCTTTGTTTCGCTTTAAGTTTGCTCTTGTGTGCGCGAGACAACAGCTTCTTTTAACCCTCTGGCTGCCCTCAGCGACTGCACCATGTTACACTCGACTGAGAGTCAATTACGTAATAAATACGGAGCAAGTGTGTGTGTCTGTGGGTACAGGGGAGGAGAGGAGACACAAGAGAGAGTGGTGAGATGAGGAATAGTGATAGAGTTACACACTGCCCATCTACCGGTAAGAGCACTCTACTCTTGACAAGAGATTTGAGGTCAAAGGCCAACATCTGTCCCTGGAGGGCCTCTGCTTGAATAGTGATGAGTGCAAGCTGCAGGAAGTCTGACATCCAGCCTGGCTGGTTTCAGTCTTCTCACTTCCTTTCTCTCTCCTTCTCTTTCAGTCTCCAGTCTTTTTTTTTTCTCTCAGGTTTCCAGAACAAGGCTGTGTCATATTTGATAAATCCTGTTTTGAAAAAGGTGAAAGAACAAAACTTGGCATGTAAAGAGTTTGGAGGATGGTGTGTTTTTTCCCCGGCCTTTCCAAAAACACAAAAGAAAGAACAAAATGTAAGGAATGGATTAAATGGTGTATTCATCTGCTCTAACATAACATGCTATCATTAGCATGTCCAGCTAACTACTATTATTCTTAATACCTACAACTACAACTAACTAGCTTACTACTGAGCGGTACTTCCAAGGCCAGAAGCGCCCTGTTAGTGACAAGCACATCCACTGAGTAGTATTCCTCCATTGTGTGAAAGCCTGTCCCTGAATCAGAGTTTGGGGTAACATTAGCTGCTGGGTCTTGCTCTTTATTGACTTTGTGAAAGTTTACAACTCCTTCATCCCCAGCCAACGTTACCCGTGACAGTTACATTTGTCAAACACATCTGTTAGCCCTTGCCCTAAAAGCCTTTTCTCTTGTTACTTTCAAAGTGAAAATATACTGTTTGAAATACGAACAAGTGTAAGATAAGCAGCCAAACAGGATTATGTTAATATGAAATAACAGTCTTTGGGGGGATTCAGACAGAAAACAGTGTTGCATTAAAACAACACAGGGGGCTGGCAGGTTGTTTAGGTACTGGTGAGACAATAAAATACGATCGAGGAAGTCCAGGTTAAGGAACAGATGAATGTGTTTAAAAGCTTATCAGATGCCAAAACACCACACCATGGTTCATAATACTCACAGGCAGGATTTTACAGCTCTGGAAAGTCATACTGTGGCAATTAGTTCATCTTTCTTTGCGATGATTGCACGGTAAACTGTAGAAATATGGCGTTTACGTTACAAAGTAATCCAGAAGGAATGTATATGATTTGCTAACGTCACATTGCAGCTAAAGTTGAGCCAGGTTCAACCTTTTTGCTGGACAACCCTGCATTGTTTTACCAGAGACCCATGCGTCTGCACCCCCGCTGCACCAATGGACTGGCATTCAAATGGACGAGAGGGCTGCGTTTTTTCAGCCGGCAAAATCGGTGGCTGGAAATGTTTGAAAAAAAGGAGCCATTGGTTGAACGGTTGATTCATTATGACGGGTCAACATTTTTCTCAGAAGGTGTTACTGTCTGTTTACCAACCACTGGCAGGAGAGAGACAAAATAGGTTTTGTACAATGCAAACCCCCCCCCACACACACACAATCCAGTGGATTCACTGGAATCACATCTGCAATTTTTGGCAGATCAGCCAACCAGAGGAATGTTATGCTGGTTGGCATATGGCTACCTCTTAACTAATAGATAAAGCCCTGCATTGACACTCATCGCTGCTATTATGACATAATCATCATGACCGTCACCACTCCTGCTAGATAACAAAGCCAGTCTGGGTTGAGCTCGACGCTGTGAATGAGTGAGGACAGTTGTATGCGGGACCAGGCTCTAGAAGAGAAGTCAGAGTTTTGTCAGCTCAGTGAGCAGTCAGCCGTGAGCGTCTGGCTGAACTACAGCAGCTACCCAGAGAAGCGATGTTTGCCTGTGGGCTCCAGCTGCCCGTCTGAAACGTCAGGGCGGCTGCTTTCTTAGCTTCCTGCTTTCTTAACATAAGCGCTCTCAGAGTTTGGCAATTTAACCAAATGATTTCTCTGAATGAAGTATCAGACTATGACACTTTCCACCTCCTTCTTGCACACACACTCTGATGTTGTTTTGCAGGAGGAGGGGGCGGGATGAGTGTACAGACAAATATACAGCTGTTATTCTGCACAACTTTTTTACATTTCTGAGAAGACTGCTTTGGGACTTTCCTCTCGAAAGAGCACATATGGCTCTCAGGGAATATCAGACTCCAGCAGAAAAACAATACTCCCAGGGGTCCAATGCGGTGTACAGCTATTACTTTGTTAATTCAAGCATTTATTTGTTTTGCTTTGCTATGCACGGGCACCTCCCGTCACTCTCTGGGGTGTCCTTGTGATATAGCCTCAGGCCTGAAGTGTAAGCTCAAAGCTCCTCGATGGAGATACACAACCGCTGCCACCTGGGGTTTGCTATCTAATAATCCAAGTCACAGCCTCTCAACTTGGATCTGGAGCCAAAATATTCAACTCTACCATCTGCTGTGATGACTAGGAGGAGCTGACACATTGCAGGCTGTGACGCCACTGCGGATGACAGGATATGATGTCAGTGTAGCACCCTGAGCTGACTGGCAGCACCACGCCTTGGGTAAAAGTAACAAAACTATTGGGTCTTTGCGCAGGAGGCGTTCATAGTGCAGGTAATGTGACTCAACCTGTCTGCCAAGAACAGGCGCAGACAGGAGGGGAAGTGAGAAAAGAGAGGAAGTTTGTGAGTCTGTGAGGACGGAAGTTGACTAACCTCAGCGTATCACCTGCAAAACACAGATATAGCATGCAGCCACACACATTTAGTGAGCAGGGTGGAAAACTTCACTCAGTATGGAGAATTCAAACAAAACACCTAACTTTTCACGTAACCGTCTGCAAAGCTACACTTAAGGCCAGCCGGCATAAGCTCGTCTTGTTCATACAGACAAAGGAATGCCAAGTGACACACGTGACGGCTGAGCAAAACCTCTTGGCATTTTCTCTCCTGGCTGAGCTGAGGCAAATCCTATGAAATGCAAAGGAATGCATTCCTGCGGCCTTCCTAGCTCAGGTAGTCGCAGGCAAACAGAAGCTTCTCCTCAAACTATGTGAAGGCTAGTTAGCAACCCTCCACATTCCACAAAATCCATTAGATCACACTAAGATCATACGTAGATCATACGTGGCAGCATGACATTCAAGTTTCATGAAAATTAGATTCCTCAGTGTTTCAACCAACATGATTCTTCGTCAAATAAAGGAAGATGAAAAAAGGTGAGGATTAAAGCTGCATGAGCCAGAGGTTACCTTGCTGAGTGTTCCCTGGCTAGAGGACATTCAGGGCTGCAGGCTTCGGTAAATCAGTGCAGTTCAGACATAAGCAGCCACTCATGTGTGAGTACTTTATTTATAGACCGTGAGTAGCAGCGACAGTAAGTGAGCATGTCGCTGCTTTGAGACGAGCTCTTTTTTTTAAATTTTTTACATGAAACTAACAGACTACGTGTAAAAATGACACATCTTGTCACAGGGCTGTTAGCCGCCGTTACATCTTGGCAGATCTTCTGAGCGCAGTGGTGAACAGTTGTTCTGTTCGGTTAGGCCAGTAGAGCCTGTATGGTTTCTGTTACAGGCCTTCACTGTTTTTATGTAAAGTCGTGTAGTAAGCGGAGCCTGCTGCAGACCAGTCCTCGCTTAGGATGCACAGTGATGTAATACTTAACTTCCTCCAGGCTTTACAGTGTATGTTTTAGTGTCCTGAGAGCCAGCGCGCCAGCCTATCCACTGGCCAAAAAATATAAAATAGGCTATTCAAACCAAAAGCCACAAGAGGCAACACATTATAACAAACAAACACATATTTTACTATGAATTAGTAAAAAAAATTGTAACAGCAATGATGATTATGTGGAGCAGTTGTGTGTGAAGTGAATTTCAAGTGCACTGACCATTTAAATGTCACATAGCAACAGGTTTGTGTCTTATGTGTTAATATCATGCAAATGTACTGAAGTTCTTGGAATACCTAATAAATTTGAACAAACAACATTTAACCAAAGCATTGCTAACAGTACTGTTGGGGGGACGGGGAGGCGCTTTCACTGCCTTGAAGTGTAGGTGCAAAACTCCATTTAAAATCTTCAAATTTAAAGGTGACACACTTCAGAGCACATCACCATGCCTCGTGCAACATGATTTATAACTTTAACAGAATCGTTATGACCTTCTGGTAAATTCGGCATGTATATGATCCACCTATCAGTACGCACATTGAATTAAGTTTAAACTAAACAACTGGTTTTCCTGTTGATCCAGCGGTCTACTGCTACCAAAACACGCCGAGGTTTCCGGTAGCAAACAGTGTGGAGCACACACAAAACACAGGATTTTATAGGGTTTAAGTCCTGCTTGGCGTGCAATATGTATGCCGAATTGAAGAGAACCATCTAATGATTGACATCAGGCCTCCAGTGCTATTCAACACTTTGTGTTATGTCGCTACGAAGCAAAGAAGCGTTAAATTACCAGATATCTTAACTGTGATTGGTTCAACGAGAGAGAGAAGGCAGCAGGGAGGGTGGAGGTTGTAGTAGTGGTGGTGATGGGGGGGCGACGCTGTCAAAGCACATGACAAAGCAGTGACACTGTCTGGTGGCAGTGATGCTTATTAAACAACACTTACTACGTATGGTTACACCGAGTTAGGCAGACTTGGACGAGCACGAAAATCACATTCCGGGCATATTTTCCCTGCAGCTTTCGATACGCACTGTAAACAAGTCGACGTGGATAACATGTTTACTATCGTTACACCATTATCCTGCGGCCGAACAAAAGCAGTGCGGCGACAGTAATGTATCCACCACATGTGTGTAACTGTCTTTACACTGGCTTTCTCGCCTTGTATTTGTTTTCTTTGTGAATTTTACCAGTTCGACTGTGCACATACCCTTCTCCGGTTAGTCTGTGCCAAATGCATCCACAGCTGAGCCTTGCACTGGATGTAACCAACTGTCAGTCTTCCTTCAGCAGTGGTCGACGGTGGTCGTCAGCAACATCAACAATGACGCCTTTTCCCCCTTTATGGTTCGCCGTTTGCTGTAATCACCAAAGAGTCTCCGTAAAAAAAAAAGAAAAAGAAAAAAAAACGTGTCTCCGTGCTTCCTGATTTAGGTACAGTGGTGATGATGTTGTTTGTAAGGGGTGGGGCGGAATGCAGCTTTGGTCCGCCAAGAACTGTGGGCTCTAAAGAAGCACGTTGGTGCACGTCTGTGCATGATTAGTAGCTCGTGGTGCCTCGCGGGGAGGGTTAAATAAACGCGCGAAATAGAGTCGTGATTTTGAAATAAGATCTCGAGTGCACAGAGGATGACTCAAACACCTCCAGGATTTGCTCAGTCAGAGGCAGTAAGCTGAAGACCATCGTCATGTCTCAGCAGCGCCCTGCTTTATGTTCACTGTTGGCAGCTGCACGATACCGGCAGCCAGCAGGTGCTTTCAGTGCCTTGCTCAAGGGCACTGAGAGAGAGGTGGGTGGTATTCACTGCAGCCATCCAGTCCAATTGTTACCACACACACACACACACACACAGGTTAATATGCATCAAAGTGTTCACAAGCCTCCTTTAACATGTACAATTGTTAAGTTACAGTTTTATGGCTTTGACCCTGCCACTGAGACAAAAGGCTACATTATAATATTTCTACACTCCCTTTTTGCAACTTACTGTTCCTGAGGAACAGTAAGTTTTATATGTGTACAAAAGGTTTCACTTCAGGGAAGTAAAACATTTTGTACACATATAAAATATATTGGTATGTTCTGCTGCACCTGCTCCGCTTCATTTGAGTCCAGTTCCCACTACTTTATAGGCTTACTTCACTTCATTTCAGTGAGAGATGTTGTATTTTTTTTTTTTACTCCTATGTTTCACGGCTATAGTTTGTGCAGATTAAGATTTTACAAAACCACTTTACAAAATATGATGCATATGAACTATATAACATCATTAATTAGCTCTTTCTTGGCCAGCTAAAAAATGAAAACACTGTTTAAGTGTTAATGCATCCTACTATCTCAAGGCATCTAGGCCTAGATAGGCGTCTGTTAGGAGTGACTGTTAACGCTCCTTGTTGCAAAGTGACAGAGCTCAGTTAAAAGTGAGGATGTTACATTTTTTTTGCCCCTGATCTTGATCACAGTCTTATNATAACGAGTATATGCCAACCAAATCCAATCCAATATTTGTTTTTCTTCATTCACTTCAACAGGTAGCCTTTACATGTCAATATCAAAAGTAATACACAATATTATTTTATATTATAATGCGATGACACTGACTAGACCTATTTTGTTGCATAATGTATACGAATTTGGTACTTTAAGTACATTTTGCTGACATTAGAATTAAGTTACTTAAAGATATAATCTCAAAGATTTTCATTTAAATAAATGTCTGTTAAGTCACTGTCTATCACCGCATGATGCAACACAATGGTGATCGAGCCTATGGTCCACTGATGAAAGCCCTTGCATTTGCAGTATTACAACCTGGGTGTCGGCAGTGACTTTCCCGGAAAAATCACAAGCTGTTTTATTTTCTCCGCTCGCTGTGAGCGAATCTGGCCAGATAACACATTGATAACTGGACAAACTGAATAAACAAACACGTTATTATGGCTGGAATATGTCAATTGTATATCACTGACGCTACAGACCTAACTACACAGCACTGGGAACAAACACTTTGTCTTTACTGTGGCCATTCATTTACCACGATAAAAACTCATTACTATAGGCGCTCCAGAAGTGGACATACATGTACAGTGTTATCCAGGAACACATGAAAAGCTTTATGTTATAAATTCATGAGGTTATTACTT
>NTHP01000626.1:226418-259945 GCA_003416845.1 Oplegnathus fasciatus
AGTCATAGTTTAAAAAAAAAAAAAAACATTTCAAGTTTTCAAAGCATGGCTCTTCATTTTGATTTGATTCTGCTGCTGTCTTCAAAATGACATCTTCTGGAATCAATATTGTCTGCTCAGAAATATTAAACATAACTTTGAGGAAAAGTGAAGAAAAGATGATGAATTATATTCGCCTTGGAGGCAAGAGTAATCATTTTGATTTAAGTGGAATGACATGAAATATATATTGGCGACTGATAATATCAGTAAATATTGCACAAAATGGCTTTTAGTATGAATGGACTTGGTAGAATCAGATGTATCATTTGAATAACGGAGATTCAAAGTTTAGAAGGGCTCTCTAAGAAAAAAGTGCTGCTTGATAATGTACTATTATCTTTTGTACACTTCAAATATATATCCCCTGGGCCTTACAATGATTTGTTCATTTTTCTTTCCTTTATTGTCCCTGAGAAAAATTTTCCAGAGTGACATTGACATAAATAATTTCCTCGCATTATGAATTCCATAATAAGCTATCTGGCGGTGTCTGTGAGCCGTGGAATCAACTTTGCTGGTGCTGTTTATGGATGAAAGAGTTCTTTCTTTTATTCTCTCAGAGCACCAAAGCAAAACTGCTCAAACCTCCATAACTTTGAAAGTGAAGTCCAACTGACAGCAGACTTCCGAGGTGAAAATCCAGGTGACCTCAATTTCCCTTCAAAATATAAAAAATATGTGTTTTATATATATATGTATAATAAGATCTATAAGAGGAAAAATGCAGCTATTAGTTCCATCTGTCAGGTGATGGACACAACAACAGAACCTGGAAGTACAATAGCTCTACAACAAATACTGCCCGAGAGTTGATTCATCTGTAATTACAACAATGATGTTAGTGATGTTATTGGGGAGGATGCAGGTCTTTATGCTTTATCCTTTATACAGTTCATGGCCAGTTTTACATTTTATATTTCATTGTATTTCATTCACTTTGCTGTGATTCCATTTTGAGCTTTGTTCAGTCTGGCTCACCACTCTCTCAGATGTTTTATGTGAGGCTGTGGGAGACGTGCTTGTATTAGGACATTGCCAAAACTCCAAAGACATTTGCGTGTTGCCCTGCTTTATTCTCCTCAAATTTTCTCATTGATTTTTGTCTGTATGCTTTCATTTAGTGTTGGAGTCCAATTATCTAGCACTACAGTGAGCTGTTTCATCTTTTCTCCCTTTAAACTGTGAGACAAAAAGAGAGGCTAAAAAGCCATGCTCTTAAAGAAAATCTGTCAAATTTGAGACATAAATATTAAGAAACATTATACAACAAGAAATTTCCAATTAATCAGCAAGACAGCGATCGAAACCCTAAACAAGAGTCTGCAACCACATGGCTCTGTCAGGCTGTAGGAACAGCAGTGCTTTGATCAAAATGCTAATAACTTTGCTACACACAAAGTACAGCTGAGGCTGATGGGAATGTCATTAGGTTTGCAGGTATTTGGTCATAAACCAAAGTATTGGGCAGATTCAGTGCAGTTTGACAACCATATAGTGGAGTGTGTAATTTCTCCGGTGAGATGCTCTGGAGTCATAGTTTGTCACATGACAATTTATCGAGCCATAGCAATCCTGCTTAAAGATGATCAGATTTGATGCCGTAATATGATGATGCAGCGATGACCAGAGAAATCAAATCGCCCGTGATAATGTATCCGGGAGGAGCGGGTCCGATCCATCCTGACTCAGAGCTCCCGATGGCGATTGTGGCAGCAGAGACTGGGCTTTGTGGGAGTTGGGCGGTTGGGGGGTGAGGAGTAGTGGCNGGGGGGGGGTGCTGGCAGAATCAAGGGATATCAGCCCGAGGCAGAGAATATGACTCAACATCGTCAGTCATATAATAATAACCCATTAGCTTAGAGCCTGGACAGATTTCGACAGAGATACAGTAACTCGTTGTCATGGAAATAGCCAGGCCTCTGTCAAGGAAATGGGCCTAAAACAGCATGGGTTATCCATCACAGTAACTCAGGGGAAGGGGGTTTTGTTTATTGTCTATGTATCTCTGTCGAGGGAAATATGTGCTTATGCCTTCGTGAGATGCATGTGGTCATATTTCCTTTACTCAAGACGAGAAACCATGATATCCTCAGTTACTGATTGAAAACAAAACTCCGCCAGATTCACAGGGTGTTTGTTTTCACCAGTTGCTGACAAAGACAGATGGTGAATTACAGGCCTGAAGCAGACACATCCTCATGATTTCATGTTTTTATGTATTGCTAGATGCTTTGCTTGATTACTTGCTGGAAATATATCCAGGTGTCTTGCTCTCATCTACATTTGTCTGGAATGTAATTAGTCTGATTGAAAGTCCTCATGCATATGGCAGCAGGGTGGATTTCCTTTCATCTTTGAGTAAAAGGTTAATTTAGATGTAGTTTGAAGATTTTCCAGCTATATGTACACAGTGTACCGTCTCGTGTTGTTTTCTGGTTTGTTTATATGAACAGAACCACTGTTGTCCGGAAGTAAAGGCCTTACTGGGTGATGTTAATCGACATTCTACAAAGCTCATTTGTGTTAACTCTGCTGAGCAAAGAAAGACACCTAACTTACAAGAACTTACAACTTAACCTTTACATTTTATACATAGTTAACATCTAAATGAGTAAACAAACTGTCACTTTTCATTAAGCGAAAATTGCTTCAGATGTCTTGATGAACTCAACCTCATCACTTTCCTATATACTTCAGTGTTGTTTAGCAATTACTGTCGGGTAAAATGATTCTGAAACAAACAGAGTAAAAGCGATGACATTACTCTCATTCTCACAGAGGCCTTCAACTCTTCCCTAATGAACACATTGCCCTCCTGCTTCTGCATTACATTCCTGGAATGGCTGTTTGTAACTGCATCGCTAACTGTGTACTGAAGTAATGGGGTGATGCATTGAGACAAAATGAAAAAGGATTTTATTACAAGCAAGTATGAAGTCCTTCGTAAGTTCTTAGTAACGACTACATAGTTTTAAACTAGTGATTTACTTAATCTATTCCTAATCTACTAATCCATTAAAACTTTAGAAATGTCTTAGCTAACAAAGACTTAAGTGTAAATCAGTTGCTAAGAAACATCTGTAGCACTGTCCAATAACAAGCAATTAACCATGTAAAACAGTGCAGCATTACGAGCTGTAATACAACTTCCAAAAATAACTGCCAATCCTTTATAAATGCAGGAATGACTTTGTAATATTTATACATGCATAAATATGTGTGTTTCTCTGTTATTAGTTAGTTATTAGTCTGTTATTATTATGCATGGAGTTTAGAACGAGTGAGAAATATATGATTGCAAGCTAATCAAAGTCATGTAGTCATTCAGTCTAACGTTATGCTGACGTTATTAGCGTTTGATAATTTGAGGTGTATTGTGCTATTTTTTTTATGTAATTTAAAATCTTCCCAATTTTTTTGTGATCAACTCTTTATTGATTTTGTGACATGAATATCGTTGTACACGTAGTACTATAGACAAGGATTATTGCACATACAAACAACATTTAACACACTTTGCCTTGCAAATTTTTTTTTAATAAATAAATAAAAAACACAAAACAAAGTAAAAACAAAAACATACAAACAAACAAACAAAAAGAACAGACAATAGATAATGTGTGCATAGATCTTCTTACATTCTGTCCAAGTGACACATTATATCTGTGCAAGAAAAAGTGGGTTCGAAAGAGAACCAATGAGAATATCCCAGGTCTCCACAGTGGATGCCCGCGTTTTATGAATTACAGCTAATGATCTTTCTATGACAGCAATATCTGATTCAACCATTCAACCATTCTTTTATCGACGGGGGCTCAGGGTAGAACCATGAGTGTATTATGGTTTTCTTGGTGGCAGTTAAACCTGCAAATATGATTTTCCTAAGGGCTAACCCGGTGTTATCACTGAGGGCGGAGTCATCGTTGAATAAAAATAATGTGGGCTGTTTAGGAACTGGGAATTCCAGGATATTTTAAAGACACTTAGCCACCTGAGACCAGAGATTAGACACAGAAGGGCATTCCCAGAAAACGTGAAGGTATGTACCAGCAGTATTCTGGCTACATTTTGTACAGTTTGGATTATCTATGAGCTTTGAAACGCCTGTATGGTGTGGCATAAAATGTATGCACAAACTCATAATGAATGAGCTGATGTGCTGGGTTTTTTGATGAGATAAATATATTAACCCAAATTTTGTCCCCGCCAAGTTCAAGTCCCTGTCCCTCAAGGTCACGATTCCAGGACTCAGTCACCCCCAGAGTTTTGGCACTTTTAGAGATTAAATCCTTATAAATGGTGGATACCAATCTGGGTATCTGGATCTGGATGTTCCAGGGTTAACCCAAGCGCTCAGTGGATGAGAAGGTAACGGCGAATCCCACAGAACTCCATTGGCATGGATTGCTGATCTCAGTTGCAGGTACAGGAACCAAGAAAACCCAGGAAGAGAATAACACCCTTTAAGCTTCTGGAATGAAAGTAATCCATTTCTATCATACAGACCTTGAAGGATATGGACGCCCCCAGAGGCTCAACTATCATTGAAATATGGACCAGAATTCTTTAGTAAATTGTAATTCCAGATTGGAGAACAGTCACAGAGCTTAATATTAAAACCCATATATTTCTGGACATCGGACCAAATTTGCAGAGAATTCCCTATAATTGGGCCAAACACTCTAAGTGCTGATCTAGGTTTTACGCCACAGAACAATGCATCTGTCATTCTGTGTGGTTTTACTAGTTCCTGCTCTGACACCAAGGTGTAGCAGCTTCTTCATCACACCAAGTCGTCAATGACTTTATCTGAAATGACCAGTAATATAAATTAAAATCGGGTACCGTCAGACCTCCAGAGGGCTTCGAGCATTGAAGTGTATGCAGTCGAATGCAAGGTCTTTTGCCCTTCCAAATGAATTTAGAAATCAGAGATTGTAATTCATCAAAGTATTTAGCTGGTGGGGGCATAGAAAAAAGAAAATTTAGTCGACCAAGAACATTCATTCTTATTATTGAGATTCTGCTATGCAATGACATTTTTAGATTAGACCATCTCTAAAGATCAGATGAAATTTCCAGTTTGAGTTTATATCATAATTTGTGTGTGATATATCAGAGAAGTTGGTTATATTTAAACCTAGGTATGTAAAAGCAGAGTTGTGCCACTGAATATGTGGAATAGCTGGTAATGTGAAATGCTTTGCTGAGGCATTCAGAGGAATGAGAAGAGATTTATCTCAATTGATTTTATAACCAGAAAATTGACTGAACCAGGTAAAGTAGAATTTTAGGTAAAGACGTAGAGATATTAGTAAAGTAGAGTAATACATCGTCTGCGTAAAGAGAGATTTTAGCCCACAGGTACCCCAACAGGTACCCCGCTGCAGGGGAAATGTTTTAGACAGAATATTACCTGTTTGTACAACTGCATAAGGATTGGTGTAAAGTGTTTTAACCATTGATATGAAGTTTCTGCCAAATCCAAATTCCTCCAAAACCACCCATAGGTATTCCCAACCCACTTTATCTAATACCTTTTGCGCATCTAAGCTGAACACAGCTATGGGGTGTGCATCTGATTCAGATGCATGTATGATGTGAAAAAGGCATCTGATATTGTCTGACAGAAGTCTCCCCTTTAAAAATCCTGTTTGGTCGTGATGAATTAGCTTGCCCACATATGGCTCCAGTCTTCTAACTAAAACTTTAGCAAAGAGCTTCAGTTCTGTCGTGAGAATATAGAGCATAATTAAAAGAATCTAAGAGGAGTGGCCCGATAATATCCCACAATTTTAGGAACAGCTCCGGAGGCCTGGTGATTTTGCTTTTTGCATCGAATTCAAAGCCTAGTTCTAAGAGAGTAAGTGGTACCTCGAGGCATTCTGTATCCTCATTAGTCAATGAAGGTAAGTTGAGCTCGGACAGATATGATTTGAGGGCAGTCAGATCAGGAGTAGGATCAGCTCCTCCTGTATATGTAAAGATCATCAGGATCTTTACATACACAGCGAGGCTTTGGCAAAAGACAGACAAAAACTAGAACAAAACGTTTCATCCACAAGAGACAAGGGGTTTGGTTGGTAGCCAGTGGCTGGGAGTCGTTGTTGCATCCTTATCCGTTGTGTTTCAGACAAGAACTCAAGAGACTCAAGACTCCCTGGAGCAGATGCTAATGGCTAACTATGGCAAGGCCACTTTCCAGCACATTTGCAAGTTGTAAGCAGTTTGTTTATGTGCATACATCTATAAAACTAAACAACATAGATTTCCATTAACATTACGCTGTAAGTTGGTGTAAGCAACATTTTGCAGATAAATAACACAAGTGCATTTCCAATTACAATCGGCATTAGCCGTTGAAGTAAATCATACTCAACACTATCTACGGTAATTAATGGCAGAATAAAGTAAACACCTTTCTTAATTAGGCCTACAATGCATAAATCTTTTGTGATGAACTTTTGTGATGAATTGGACTCATGGACAGTTGTATTACTTGTAGATGCCTTTTAATTCTTGGGACTTTATTTTTTCATGTTGGGAAATTTTATTTGTAAAATAAGTATTTTTATTACAAAATGCTTGAATAAAAGGTTGAAAGATTAATGGTAGAAGTTATGGTTATTATTTCTTGGTAAGATTAGCAAAGGATTAATCGACTAATCAGAAAATAATTGATAGATTAATCAAAAAAATAATTCTTAGTTGCAGCCTTAATTCAGTCATGTGTGAACTCCACTTAGTAAACGCTTACGTTATAACTAAGTTTGACCTTATGAACAGCTGGTGCCAGCTCCTGGTTTCTCCTACTGTGTCATGATTTGTGATTCATTCAGCTCTAGTATTGCCTACAGGTAATGGTAGCTTGTTAGCCTATCTATACCTATACCTGTAGACACTCCAGCTTACTCAAGAAATAGATGATGGTTTGTATGTTAGTGAATTGGTGAAAACCATTAAATGAACAACAAGGTTACAAAACAATTAATATTGAACTGAGAAATTGTTCAGATGTTTCTGTTCAAAACAGACTCAATAAAATACCCACAAGCAGCGGCAACACTGGCCAAGCGTGAAGCGGTGGCAGGAAGTGTAAAATTGGCAAAGTAATTGAGGCAGCGACCTCAGCATTCAAGCAAGGGATTTCAGTACCTTTAATTTAAAGATGAGACATCTCTCAGTTTACTAATTCTTCATTCTGGATGTTCAGGGTTACTGAAAATGTATTTTTTTAAAGAAGTACTTCCACCCAAAGGGCACTTTGGGGCATTGTATGAGCAGTTGCACCTTATCTCTCTCTACACATTTGGCTAATGATGTCCAAGAAACCTGATGGATATTAACCATCGCCTGGTTTCACCTCTTTAGGTTTAATCACGTAGAAGGGGGAAAAAGCCGAGATAACATCTCACACACAGAGCAAAGCCACGGCTACTGCCAGACATGGCAATAAATCCAAATCATTCACACAAAGACTCTGATCTCGCACAGGGTTTGACTGATAAAGGCTGGTTTGGATATAAAGGATGTGTGGTGCTGATACCCAGAAAAGCCACAAAAGTTCGCCCCAAAATATAATGATTTAGCTTTTCTGGGGGATTTAGTTTCCTCTGAATGTGTTTCTTTACATGGTGGAAAAGACTCTTAAATGGCATTCAGCCTGTCGAAAGCCCAATTAAATATCAGTCTGAGACTAACACACACCCACACACATTTATTCAAGGTTTGCCTGAAGTGTGACCACTTTTTCCGTTGTCTCTACCGATTATGCTGACGGATGAAAGTAATGAAAAGACTTGTTCTCTAAGCCTGAACTCTCACAAGTCTCAATAAATGGTAACAGCCTTTTCATTTTAGACTTTATCTGACAAAGCAGAACGCTAATGCTTAAAATTGACCTGCTTTATCTTTGTGACAGAAAAGTGCAGTGCAGCATGCCCGACTCAATACTCATGAAAGAGAGACAGCATTTCTAATTCGTAAAATAGCATCCTCTGCTGAAAGAAACCCACACAAGCTGCTGCTCTGACGTGCAGCAAAACAAGCAGAAAACTACATTGTTTGTGTGGAACTGACAGTACGGGCCTATTCTCAGTGTGATTATGCATCCCCAGATGTTGGGAGCTGTGTATGCAATTGCTGTTTAAAACCACAGAGATTAACCTGGGTGACTTTGCAAAATCAAATTGGCTGGTACAGTGTTCTCATTATGTCCACTGATGACTATCCACTAAACACACAGAGCAGGGAATTAGTGCCAGAGACAGCAGTGAACAGTCATTCAGCAGTGCCAAAACACTCAAATACACATTAAGCTATCAACAATAGATTCCCATCACAGTTGGATTTTTAAAAAAAAGTCTTAAATGCATCTCTTTGATATAAAATAGCCCCATCTAGTGGAAGATATGCATAAAATATTCTTAAAAATGTAAAAAAGGAAATAACAGGCTGCTGGTGGGTGTTAATATGCTATTAGGTCTGTTTTATCTCCTTTTCTTACTCCTGCTCTTGAGACCACACTGCTGCTGTTGTTATAATTTGGTTGGACACATTAGAAAATATGAAATTTGAGATACAAAACCATTTTAAAGCAGCACATGAGGAGTCCTACTTAGCTTGTGAAAACAGACATTATACAGTGTCTTCTGTGGCTCTGGAGGGAGCTTTCAAAAGTCTGAGGAAATAATCCTAATGGTGTCATCAACCCTGATGATGTCATCAGGGTTACCTCGGTTTGGGCTTGAAGACGGGACGGAAAGCCTGCGTTACAAACTTGGGCATGAAGTTTGAAGGACATGGGTATTTACCAGGCAGGGGTGGTCTAACAAAAGCTGTGATTTAGCTGCATTATGGGAAATGTAGGATTCAGCATTTTTGGAGCTTGACAGATACTAAGGAGTTGACTTCTGCTTATTTTGACCATTCTTTGTTTAATTTTTCTCTTGTAAGCCTCCCGATTTTGTGGAAGTCCAGTACTAAATCATTGGAAGACCTTTTTAAAGAAATAGCGAGACATTTTGGGAAATACGTTTATTCGCTTTCTTGCTGGCGCATATCGACCATAAAATGGCGAATTGTCATTTTTACACTTCGGTATTATTAAACAAATGGGATATAACATTTTAATTAATGAGCTTTAGAGGTGCTGGTAGGCGGCTACTGTTACCATTGGACAGGGCCAAGCTAACTATTTTGCGCGGTCACCAGTCTTTATGCTAAGCTAAGCTAACCAGCTGCTGGCTAAAGCTTCATATTTAGTGTATAGATATGAAAGTAATATCAATTTTCTCATCTAACTCTCAGCAAGAAAGAGAATAAGTATATTATCCAAAATGTCAAACTATTCCTGAAGTTAAAGTTGAGTGAAATTGGGTTCTTGCACCAACAAAGAGCCATGAAGCACATCAGAAGCACAAGAGAAAAGAAATTGACTCAACACTTCCTATATTTAAAACATAAGTAGAAATGTTTACATATAGAATATAGCAATTACAAAGACAGTAAAGAAATACGTATAGTAATGTACGTATAGTATAGGATGTACAAAATGCCAATGTTATACACAAAATGTTATATCATATTACAGTAGAATAACCTTTTACCTATTTGTTTTGTATTGGTTGTTGTTGTGTGTCTGACCTTTGAATAACAATTATACTGACCATGTAGAGGTTATATTCAATCTAATCATGTCCATATGGATGGATGGCTGTTGTGATGTGTGTGCTCTCCACTCTGTTTGCTGCCTGGCCTTTTGTCAGTACCGTTTCTGTTTGCTGGAAGGCATGGCGAGCAGGGAGCTGCACTTGTGGGTTCTGAAAGTCCGACGGGAGCAGAAGCCACTGAATTATTCCATTCTGACCCATCCTCACGTATGCCTTTCAGCTCCGTTGCCGTCACTGCACCCGTTTCATTTCTTCTAACACAGCTGAGACTGATGGGACACAAGCCAATACAAAGGACATCAGTAGAGGAGTAGAAAGGCAAACAATGGGCAGGGACAAGGAGCGTGCCTTCTGACATGGAAGCAATCACTGTCCACAAGGAAATGCAATACAACCAGCACTTCGCACTGCTGCAAGAAAGAATCTGTCAGTGCTATGAAATATGTCACAAGAAGGCAGTAAAACAAAATGAAAAATGAGCGAAGAGGGTCTGACATCTAACGGTGGAATATCCATTTCACAAAAGCCTTTGTATTTGCTGTCCTAAACCCTTTGTGTCTAATCAGAATCAGAAATTGGTGGGTTTTCACATACAAGGAATTTGCCTTGGTATTTTGGTGCATAATGGTCACAATAAGTGAAAAGAATAAACAAGTACTGCAAAAGTCAATAATAATAAATAGAAAAAGGACATTTTATATTTATGATTGAGTGGTCTCTCTGGGGAAAGGTCCTTTAGCATACACTCCATGTATGTTCTTCATAAAAGAAGAACTGAACCAACAAAGAAAGAAAACATCACCTAGAGAACAGCACAACCTTCACCAGTAGAAAGCGACTATGATCAATATTTTTATAATCACAATGTACTGTGAAAGGGGTCGCTATTAGTGATGAACCCAGAGAATTATCACCAAATCAGCAGTTCATTACTGCTGGATAACAAGTCGACTGTATCAATTTAAAAGAGGTGAGAATATGTCAATATCGTGTTCACAACTTGTCCCTGCTGCCCCATAAGTGGCCAACTCAATGAGCTGAAGAACAAAGGTGTCACAGTAACAGTCACACTGTTTCATCATTACTTGGCAAATAACCAGATGAAGATGGAGCCAAACCTAAAACAATTCAAACCTGATATAGTGCTCATTCAGTGTCTTTGAGCTTATAAGCAGGTCATGGTTTTTGATGGATGGGCTGTGTCACGTGCTGTAGCTGACAATGAGACGTGCTCACAGTGGATTAGAGACTTCAGGTCTCAGGTTGCAGGAGATTCAAGTGTACCTTCTATCATTATTCCACTTCTTCTAGACAGCAGAGTATGTGTATACATTGGCAAGTATTTTGATCATTGATTCATCATTCAAGTCATTTCAAGCCAAAATGGCAACCATGATCTGGTTCCAGCTTCTCAGCTTTGAGGGTTTGCTGCTTTGTTTATGTGACAGTAAACTGCATATCTCTGGGCAGAACAAGTTATCTCAGGAAGTCAGCTTGAGCTCTGAGAAACTGTGATGGGCATTTTTCACTATTTTCTGACAGTTTATAGACTAAACAATGAATAGATGACTCTAAAAAATAATCAGCAGACTAATCAATAATAAAACTTATTGTACACCAGCATCGCTGACTGACCACATCAGATAACTGCTAATGGCCAGCTTGTCTAGCTGATCGATTAATTACAGCTTACTGCAGCGGCAGAGACAGGTCTTGTGGAGATAAATATTATTGCTGTAGTATTTCAATAATGTGTTTTCAGTGAACCACAGCATGATCAGCTCAACTCAGTGAACAATAAGCCAACAGTTCACACATGAAAATGTAATCAAGAACTCTTCATAATAGACTTCAGAACGACCCTTCTGGGGAATCTCCTTGAGGGAGCGCAGCGTGCCCTTTGGTCAAAAACTGCTGAAGAATTTTTCGCTTTTTAATCTCTCCAACAGATGTCTGCTGGAAATACAATTTTAAAAAATGTCATAGGAAATCATCAGAAATGCGTTATTTCAGTTCTTTTTGGCTTTTGTCATAACTATTGAATGATTTTGTCAGCTCCTATAGGTTTTTTCATAGTTAGAAATCATCCTCTCACCAATTTGTCAGTCACACTCGGTCTTATTCCATATTTGGTGTCTAACATGGAACCATGTAGCAGTTTGGGAAAGCACATCATAGTCTGTTAAATGTAATAAATTATCAGTGTGCTTCTGAGGTGTTTGGTCATTGTTGTAAATCAATTAAAAATGAAAAAATATGACTTCAGAGTCCATTGTTTCTTTTTAATGTGACTTTCTGTCAGATTAATATGCTTATCATAAAATGCAGCACTTTCACTCTGCAGTATCTTGTCTGTACACTGCAGCTCTCATAGTGAATATATACCACCCTAAGTCCTTGCTTTATATGTACATTTTCATTCATGCATATTAGTTGCTAAAATAATGTGGACAGGAGGCAAAACACTGAACTTTATAAAGCTTATTTCCCCTTTTTGACAAAAGAGAATGAAACTCAAATAAGGCAATCATAGCTAGGCTGCTGAATGAGATTGTTTTGTGGTATACAGCAATTTTGACAGCTCAGGCAGATAATCACAATAGCATTTGCTTCCAAGCCACACTGTGTCAAAACTAATTGGGTCTGACTAAAAAAATGACAATGGCCTCTGGCATCCAAATTTTACAGGAATGGTTTCAGAAACGTGGAGAACAAAACATATCCAGATAAATATTTCTTCTTTTTTTCTCCGCATTTCTTGGGAGGTGGTATACTGAGTGCTGATGTGAATGGTACAGCCCAGCCCCTGCTATAATGCTATAAATGCCATATTTCCATCATGTTTCCACCGTTCAATGAACCCAGGTGGAGAATTAGTGCCATCAGCTGTTTATCATGATCACGCCTGTCTCCTAATATTCTCCCAACAGTAGTGGATAAAAATGTTAATGTTGAAATACTAACCTTTCTTACAAACATCTTTATAAAAGACTGAAAATAAAGTTATATTTTCCCAGTAGGTTTTTTTTAGTAGATTGGACTTTATTTATTTATATATATTATTATTATTATTATTTTTTTTACAATATTTGCTTTTATACTTTTGTGGCAGAAAGGGAAGTGATGCATTTCTGGGGACTCTAAAGCAAGTAACACAACTAATGCCTGGGGCATTAGTCTCTTCCATATTGGCCCGCAGACCTATAGTGCCCAGATCTGAGGTCTGCAGTTGGACCCACCTCCAAACCAACCAGTCTCATGGCTGCAATGCATTCTGGTCAATAGAAGCTGCTGTGAGAAACAGCCTCAATACAAACCACAAGAAACTGGCACCCTGTTAGATCGATGTATTTCTCCTTGTAAAATATTATTGTTAACTGTCGGTGCAAAACACTCTAGAAAGACCCACTTTGATCCTGACATACTGATGTCGAAAGCTGATGATTATCACTGACGTTTTACATGGCTGAAATATTTCCTGCAACAATTCTCATTGTAGCTGAACTGGAAATATCTCCACAAGATGTTTATTTGCACTTGTAGCCTATTATTTATGGAAATAGCAGAAATGTAGTAGAGCAGCAAAATGAGCCGTGAATTGCAGAGCAAATCGTTGTTTGTGCCTTTTAATGTTATTTTTTTTTGTGTGTGTGTTTTTCTTTATGAAGAAATGTCTGTCTTGTGCTTTGACTTTCATCACTTGAACACTTCACAGCTGTAAATCAATTATTTAATGTGTTTCAGTGACCAGCTAACAGCTGTCAACAAAACAAGGGTTACGAGTAGAGACAGTGTGGCTGGAGAAGAGAGGCTGAACGGCATGAATTTTATTAGTTCTTTCTTCCTGTGGTGATGCTGCTGTTTATATTAGCCTAAGTGATGGCTCTCAGGGGGGCGAGGTGAAGATATGAATGTGTTATGGAAGCTATCCAAACAAAGCATGGCTATTAACATACTGCTCCACTGAAACTGTGGGAACCTCTCCCTGGCTACTGTGTGTGCGTGTGTGTGTGCGCGCGCCCTTTTGTATTTTGGTCGGGCTGATATCTCAGGCCAATGTTGACTTTTCATTTATAATTGGATATGGTCCAGTCAGTGATGTTTATCTCTGATATGAACGATACGGTGCAGTTTCATTACAGGTTTATTGAAAAACTGATCAATACTGCACTCGACAATTTGAGTCTGATCATTTCATTCATCAGCATTTCATCAGACAGCTTAAACATCTGCACAGACATGTTATCGTTATTGTCATGCTGCTTATCAGTGCAGAATTTTAGGCTGTACCCACGGTTAATTTATTTTTGTCTGAGTTGAAAAGTTCACTATTTGTGTTTTGGAAAAATCAGATTACAACCATTGCTTGTGCTTTTGGCCATACTGACTTTCTTCAGTGTTCATTCTATATAAAATTCAGTTTTTTAATTAATTGAGTCTTTTTGGCCACTTGGAGGCAGCTCAACAAGCTGTAAACACATCATTGATATATCATCCCCTAATGAAGTTGTTAATGTGAACAAGTTAGCAAACAGTCGCCGATTTACACATCCAACGGACACCGAGCAAAATTAGCATTCATTTAGAGTTGCGTTTCTGACCACCTGCTGAATCTGAGTATAATATTCCTTCTAGCTCTGTTATGGTCTCCACCAGTTCCTGAGGGAAACATCTGGCTCTTTAAAGCCCCTTGAGGCAAATTGTGATTTGTGATATTGGGCTATATAAATAAAAACTGACTTGACTTGACTGCTCCACTATTTTCACCATCTAGCTGCTCGCTAACTTTGTCAGTCTGACTTTTAGTGATAAGTATGTAGTGTGTGTTTATCAGAGCGTTTTCACTGAAAACAGCTGCCTGCTGCTGCTACAAATGACGCTGATGAGAGCAATGAGACTTTTTAAAATGTAGCCTTTTCTATGCGTTTTGACCTTTCATCCGCACGCAAACTGCGTTTTAGGTCACTGAAAACGGACCTTTTTGAAAACTCTTTGTTACTTTGTGCAATGAGCATGCGCCTGAAACAACAACAACAATGGGGGACTACCGGTCCGTTAACGTATGGTTGGCACTGCTAGGTCTAATTACAAGTTGTCAAATAATTATAAATAAATAAATAAATAATTAGCTCCTCTTTTTAAGTTAACACTGAAAAAACGCTCACTACGCATGCTCAGAATATTCTTCTGTGGTATTTGACGTATCGTTGACGTAAACTTTATTGCCACCTACTGGCCTGGCATGCTTGTTTGAGCGTTTAGAATCGTTTTTGCGTTTGTGGACCGAGATATTTTGTAAAACAAAGGTTGTGTGGACAGAATTATTATTTAAATGGATGGGAAAAATATCCTTGTAAAAAATACCCCTGTACATGTGCACTAGGCGTTAACCAAACAGTAAAGTTACAGGCTGTAAGACCACAACATTTAGCTAAAAAAATACACCAAAACGCTTCGCAGAGGTGAGGCTAGCTGCAGAGCTGGGAAATAATTCTCTGTGGGTTCGTCAATCTTCTGGTAGCACTCGCTGACTTCTTCATAGAATGTTTTGTTTGTATGTCCACCGGCATTTCAGAGAATATTGCAATGGATACTGCATTGAGCATAAACCCCTCTATTGTAGGTCACATGCCGTCTGCAGAGGCCCACGCCAAGTAACCTGAGAATGTAACTGAGGACTGTTCATGGCTGTTCATTTTGCTGCGGTCCAGACAAATACTTGAGAGTTTGTATCAGACTCTACTTTTCAATTCTTCACTTTTTGGACCTGTTTTTGTGCTTTTTGGTACAAAAACAGATGAAACATCTTCAGCTCTTTGTCGGCTCTATCATTATAAACCCATGTTGTGTTGACAAGTATTATTCAAAGCAACAGAAACTTAACTTTCTGAATGCAGCATGTCATTCAGATGTGTAAAATGACATTTGAAACTGAATATTTCACTCAATAGAACTGTGATGTTGCTTCAGTGAAGTGTTGGAACAAGTTACATACAGACTTCAGCATGGAGCATCGTCAAACTGTGTGAAAGAAATGTTTTTTTCTATGTTACTCGAGGGGACAATGTAGCAGGATTATTGGAAACGTTCGATTTCAATTGGTCATCATAGAATCCAGTTACTATGGCAGTTTCAGTACGGCAGCTTCCATTCAACATCGAAGCCTGTATCAGTCAAATGTCAGTATGTATGTATGTTCAAAATTTCGAGATATGAATGCGTTTATTCATGTTTGTGCTGTGCTTTGTTTATTATTCCTTCTGTCTTGCTCTTCTTGCAGCGTTGCATGCTCGATATGTCGCTTCACACTTACATCACCGATATGATTTCTGATAGTTACATGCTCAAATGACTAGACATGTTTTGGCATGTTTTATTTATCATTTCTAAGTTTCCTTGAACCAAAATACAGAGAAAGCTGCGTTTCTAATTGATGTGAGGCTCTGCAGTATTTCTTTTTATTTTCCACGATGGGAACTAATTAGTTCTGGAATAAATCCACTTGCTACCTAGAAATGCAATGGAGGGGCGCGGCAGATCAGGCAGCATGTAATTAGTTTTTTATGATGACACTTTCCAGCTGTAGACTTTGGCTTTACTGATAGTCAAGCCAGAAGTAAGAACATCCACCACTTTCCTGTTAGACGTTTCAAAAAATTGATTTGCCATAATTGTCACATTAAGATATCACATTTTATTTAAACATATCTGGTCATAATTTTCAGTACATCTTGTAAACTTATATGAGTATAGCCTCTAGATGCCAACTGTAAGAGAGAGCATGTGAGCATATGATCTCAGTTTGGTCTTTGTCTTATTCTGCCATTGTCCAATCACTATTGACATCTCACACAGACTGTTTACTCCACGTGGTGATTGGTTTTTTTTTACATTCTTGTCACTGTAGAACATATAAAGACCCAAGGCCCAACAAGCCTTATGGATGAGAAGCTTGAATACAGACCTAAAGGATTTTTGTAAGGCCAATATGTAGTTCTGTAGACATGTACATGATTGGAATGATGTACTGTATGGGTTAGACAGATTTTTGTAGTGTGCCACATCATCTATGTACGGTACAAGTAAGTAAATCAATGAAATGTCAATAACATTAACGTGATTTATGTGGTGCTGGTCTGTTTGATGTAATACAATTAAAGGTTTTATGAGGCCCTGATGGAAGATGAAATTGAATGCAAATAGGTCGACTGTATCTAGTGGTTTAAGAAGAAACTGCAGCACAGCTAATATTCATGTCATCAATTTAAAGCTGCACTAATCAATATTTTTATATTACCAATGGACCAAATGACTATGTGTAATGTGAAAGGGCTCACTCATAGTAACAAACCCATAGAAAATTATTACCAAGTCTGCAGCTTCCCTGAGCTCTAAGGACCATTTTCGCATCTTTTAGCTCATTGTTTTGACTATTCGGCCTGCAACTCTGTTACTATCAACCTAGTGTCCAGCTGCAGATGGCAGATGGACAAGTTGACAAACTGATGAGCATAGCGGATCATTTAGCGACTGAAGTGCCAGATATTTTTCTCAGAAGTTGGTGAACAAAACCAAAACAGAGCTAAAAAGAGTGTGAATTTTGGACCTACTTTTGCCAGATCTCCATAAATCCGACTCCAAATGAATGCTAATGCTGCTCATTGTCAGACAATTTTTTGCTTCACGGTTTGCCATAAATACAATGATAATATGCCAGTGTTGTTAAGAAAACAAAAAACAAGCAAAAAAACATTCATGCAGCTTTAAGGAAAATATTTTGGAGGACTGCCATGTTGCCTGACTTAGCCCTTACATAATGAAAAAATGGACTTGAATCATTCATGTATCCCTGCAGATTGTTAGCACCATGCTAACACATCCGCTTACACCAGGCTCCATAATAGCACTCGTAAATACCAGTAGCTCAGTGTAATTGATGTACTGTACCTAGGTTCATTTCAGTATTTTACGTAAACAATTGTGTCACTTCACTCTGTATTGACACATGAAAAAGGTAACCACAGAATTATTCAGAGAAAATAACACAAAAATTAAATCATTATCTAAAGGTGTAGCGAGGTACATTTGTATTCCATAGATGGTATATGGCAAAAGTTTGGTGTATTCTAGCACAGGATGGAATAAGAATAAAGACTAATACAGCAGCAGCAGAATAATAACAGCAGAAAGTTCTCCAAGGCACTACCCCCTCAAAACCTTACTTTATTCCTTTATCTTGAATAAGATTTAAACAGCATTAGTAATGTCACAGTTGTCCCTGACGGCACTTAATAAATCTTTCTCCTACTCTGTTCTCTGTTTCTAATTTGTGGCTCCCAGACTGCTCAGACGGTCCTGGTGGTGGTGGTGGTGTTCTGTCTCTCTTGGCTCCCTCATCACGTCGTTCACCTCTGGGTGGAGTTCGGGACCTTCCCGCTGAACCAGGCCTCCTTCGTGTTACGGGTGGCCGCCCACTGCCTGGCGTACAGTAACTCATCTGTCAACCCGGTCATCTACGCCTTCCTGTCAGAGAACTTCAGGAAGGCTTACAAGCAGGTGTTCAAATGCCAGATCGGAACCAGTGCCTCCCCGCTCAACGACATCAAGGAGATCCGCAGCAAAGCAGACACGCCTCCCTCGACTAACTGCACCAACGTTTGACTGACAAGGCGTGGATGGAAATTAATTATGGCGACTGTCACACTGACACTCAATGTAAAGTCAGAGTGGCAGAGGCAACAGACATGAGTGGGTGCCTTGATGTTTGATGTATGGCTGCTTGGATATTGCTACAGCTGTACTGTTCCACATAAGCGCTGTTCATTATACCTGGATGAGGGGAATTAGAGCCACTGTGGCTGCAGGACATGATTACTCCCTCTTTGATCCGTCTCTGTTTCCTGCATCTCTTCTTTCATAATGAAAACCTGTGGAGTCTGAAACTCAGGAAAATGATTCTCTCTAAAGTGAAACTCATTCTGATAGACAGTATTAACAATTTTCACATCACGGTATATTTACAAGCCAATACATAAAAAATATGAGGTCATTTACTTCATGTACTTTCAGACTTCAAAAGAAAGTAAAAGTGTAGTTTGAATGTGTCTTTTCTGTCTGAAGAACAGTTGGGCATTACTTAGTAACGTTTTACAGAATTATGAGTACTGTTTTCACAAACATGTAAGGGAGTATAATTCCAACTTCAGTAATTACGCTACACTCACTAATCCCAGTAACTCTCTCTTCCTTCGACACTTAGAGGGTCGGCTTGTTTGCTGTCTTACTGGGAATTAGATGGTGATGTGCATTCAGTGGAGAAACTGGTGTGGGACATGTTAGCTTGGTTAAAAGAGAAGAAATGCTGTTCCTAATGACTCCAAAGTTGTGAACGAGACTACAGTGGCCGGATTCATAAAGACAGATGGGACTAACTGGTTAGATCTACCTTAGACAGCTAGTCTAAATTCATCCACTGGACAAAGCTGTCTAGTTCTTGACTATTTTAAAGAAGACTAATTTGCCATGAATTCTGGGTAAAGTGAGATTTTCCTTCAAACTAAAAAAAATGGCTGCAACCACGTCAAACCCCTCAGCTCAGCAACTGTGGTCTCTAAAAACTTTTCCCACTTCCACACATTTCTCCCTCCACCACCGACATTATTAGCAGACCACAAATCATCAGCCATTGTTTCCTTTTTTTAGTCATTTGGTGCCACTGGTCAGCACGTGTCACTGATTGTTACCATGGAAACATGGCTCTTAAGGTGTAACGTTACCGTGGAAACATGGCTTGTAATTGTGAAACTGTCTAACTTGCGTTAGACTAACCTAAGAGCAAAATTAAGGCTGGCTTAACACTACAGACAGATGTCTTTGTGAAACCGACCCCTGGCATGCAGCATGCAGTCACTGCGGCTAAGCTAGCTGTTGATAGTCCACAAAGAGCCAACAGCATATCCGAACTGTAGGCTGGCACCTTGTTAAACTACAACAACTCATGGTCCTCTTTCTACACATTTTAAATACAGGAGATGTAACGTGTTGGTGTGGAGCTTTGGAGGGTTTAAAAAGTACGTTGGAGCTGGGCTTAATAACTAAAGTACTTTTACGAGTAATTAAGAGTTAATTTTCAATTAACTTGCCCAACACTGCTGACAGAAGGTCGCCACTGTAAATAAGAAAGCATTGTATGATTAAAACCTGTATTTTAAATATATTTTGTTGTAAACATTATGGACACTGAAGCTGAGATTCACATATGCCTGTAAATTAACAGCTTTCAGATTGTTTTGTGCTGTATGACAAGCTGTTGGACATATAAAGCTTGATGCTTGTTTTGCACCCTTTCTGGTAGCCATCTTTCTTACCACTAAAACAGTCTAACAGGAGATCCTGTGGAAATAAAAAATTCTGATGTTGTATGCCATATGTATGTGATGTGCCAAGCCTCCACACAGCAGCTTTACTTCAGTATATTCAAACTCAATTGTCAAAACAGTATGAGACCTTTAACTTGGACCTACAGTATCACACAGTATTTTATGTACATCTTTGGAAGCTGTGGACTTGAAGGAATGTGTCGCATCCATTATTCACTTTTTACCTGAAAAGGATCCCAAGTTAAGTTGTGGATTGTCACCCCGAGGTTGGGCAACCTCACGGAGGGGAGCGAGTCCCTGCAGCAGCTGATGTGAATGATTAACACCAACTTCATCCAGAGAGGAGGAACTAATCAGTGTAATCAGCAGACTCTCATCCTCCCTGTCAGCGAGGATCTCAAATGTGAAAGTCAAGGGTTGTTCCCAGAGAGCAGAGGAGGCGCAGGTGATGACTTTGTTCAATAGCACAGACTGTTCAGACGGTGATGCTCATCCACGCCCACACAGGGCTGAGGAAATGATTTCAAATGGAACACCTGCATTGAAATCTAATCCAGGAGGAACAAGGGACATGGCTATTTGTTGGTGAGATTATGGTGGCCACATATAGCAATGTGAATTAATGGAATTTCTGTACCAAATGATACCAATGTGGAACACAAATAGAGTGTTGTTTCCTTCAAGACATCCATATAAAGAGCACATGAACAAAGAATATTTTTCAGCAGAAAATGTATTGTTTAATTTTGTGACACTTTAGATCACAGCCCACAAATCACAGAGTAATTATTTAGTACCGAGACAAGTATAAGGGGGTACAACTTTGTGTTTGAGAGGGACTGAATTACACTGTAAGTATTTCTTTAAATACAGAGAACCTATTTAGTAATTACGGAGTACAGTGATATAATTATTGGGTAACAAGGCAGGAAACATGGGGGAACCAGTCGATACCCCAATTAAATTAATCATGGTATCATTTATTTTTAAATTATGATATATTTACAAAGGGTACTTTGGGAAATTATGATGTAAAAAGTTTAGAATTATGGCGTATTTATTATGATTAATATAGTGTACATTATTGTTGTTGCTTTTATGTCCTGTCATATCACATCATTAAGGAGCCAAATACATATATACTTGAAGTCACAAACAAACAATTTTAAGTTCATTGAGCTATCAACGAATGGCATGTCAATGTTTTTCTATGTTTTTACTGACTTAAAAAAACAAAAACAAAAAAAAAAACATACATGAGGAATTTCAGCTGAGGTACAGTAATGGCCATTACTTTAAAGTGACAGTACACTTCATCAGGTAAAACACTGAGAACGCTCCTATGTCAATGTTAAAACAGATGTCCAAGTGTAAACAGTAAGAAGAATTTATAGCATTTGTTTGTTAGCTTGGAGAATGAGCTAGTTGGTAACATTTGTCAGCTGTCCCGTGTTTGGCTCCTTTTCATAACACATAGCTATTGTGAAAGGAGTAATATGCTAAGCCTGCTGGTCCCCTGTCTGTACTATGGACCATGTAATTATAAAAGCACTTACCTACCAGGTGCACACCACGTATTTGGTTCCCATATGAACAAAATGTTTACTGCAATTTGTGGGCTGTATTTTAAAGCGTTACCTTTCATTTTACAAAGACAACTTTCTAGACATGCTTTCAGTTTTTAGTGCTACAAAAGCTATAGGATTTCTCTTTTAACGTGACATTAAAAAGACTAGTAAAGACTGTAAAAGCAAACACAAACACATTGAGCATGTTGTTGAGTAAAGACATGCAATAAAGGTGCTCTTTCTTAGTATAGGTTTCTAGAGGGACTCACATTTTTTCAGTTTTTATTTATTGATTCACTTAGATGACACTGTACAGCTTTTCAGTACTTTGTGTTTCACTGAGGTTGCCCTGGTGCGTCTTTTCAATTTTATTTCCTGTATTAATTCTGCCGTGCTGTTTAAATGAAATAATTTACCTGAATAGGAGGGAAAAAAAGGTTATGTTCTTGTCTGTTTAATCTTTCTGTGCTTCAAATGCAACATGTGAAAAACAGTTATGGCTCTCTGAAGTACTCAATATCTGGATGGTATTTTGAAATATAGCCAGGCTTTTGATTGTGTCTTTATGCAGTGCTACTTATATTATATAATTATATTAAACTTTGTGGCATTTCCTTGAAGAAATCCTTTTATTCCATAAACAATACCTGCCTTGCATTTTTTTAATTCCTCATTGTTTTCTCACAAATGAAAACCTCAAACAAGAGGTGTTCTCACCTTCGCGTCTATAAAAGGAGCTTTTTTTCAGCCTCGCTGATAGAAAACAACAGCCCTCACTGTCACTGTGGGTTGTGGCCAAAAGAAAGAAAATAGCAGTGTAGGCTCCCACCAGTTGGATTCCCCTCAGAGTTTGGTTTTGTTGATTACACACTAGTGGAGTACAATTCCTGCCATCAGTTCAACTCATTGATCCCTAAGAGGTCTGAGGAAACAGTCTGTCTTTCCATGATGCCTTGTTCTGTAAATATCTAGCAAGAAGGGGTCTTTCTCAGGGCAACTATATTAACAAAGATGCTAATGGTCATGAATGAAATAGAGTAAAATAGAACTGTTTCCAGATTAGATTGTGTACATGGGAAACAAATTTCAAGCATAGCATATCAGATACAGCTGATGACTTTGGAAGTAGAAACATCAGTGGTATCCACAGGTGCTCTGAAATGAAATTACACAAGGGACATTTGGTTATTTGCATGAAAACCAGGTCCAGAGGAAACAAGAGACATGGCTGTATTTACCATTAACATTTGACCAGCATTATAGCGGATGAAACCACAGGGAATCAAACTGAGAAATACATATATCTTCTTTTTTATGGGGTCGCATTAGTATTAATAGTAGTATTAGTATGATCGGTATTAATTTCTATATTGTTTCTGAGCTCATGACTTTAGTAAAACTTTATAATTCATTATGAGGGTATCTGTAAAGCATTATAGTCACAGTACTGTAGTAGCGCTGCAGTTCAAACAGCATAAGCACTATTAGCCATGCCATCCGGATGGAAATGTCGATCGAGTAATAATTTTGGTTATCCCATAGTGTTTCATCTAGCGCCATCATCAGGTCAAAATAATATATATATATATGCAATACTTTTGGTTTATTTACCAAAAACCTGCAAAACTAATGCCTCAGATGTACTTTGTGTTTAATGCTAACTATTAAAAGGTCTTTTGGACAAAGGTCATGCTATGGGAGCAGTTTTCTTAGACTTAAAAACAGGCTTTCGATACTGTTAACTACAATGTGTCCATATCCAGACTTTCCAAATTCCAATTTTCTAATCATGCCTCACAGTGGTTTGACTTGTATTTCAGGGGAAGAGGACAATGTGTGAGAGTCAACGGGGAAAAGTCCACCCTCCGTGTCAATAGCATGGGTCTACACCAGGGGTCGGTTCTAGGTCCATTGCTATTTAGCATGTATATCAACGACCTACTGGAGAGTTGTCCTGGGATTGGCTGCCAAATGTATGCCAATGATACGGTCATTTATACATCTGCCAGAACATTGAGCAAGGCCGCTGACCAGCTTACTGAATCCTTACATTCTGTATCGCAATGGCTTGAGTCCTCTCACTTAACACTCAATGTAAAAAAAAAAAAGTACTTAGAACAAGTGAATAATATTTGCAAAAAAGTTAAATCAAATCTCAACTGCTTCAGACTCATCAGAAAGTATCAGTACAGCCCAGCTCTACATGAATACCGTGATATTCTCACACCTATCATTCTGCATCACTACCTGGTCACAAGCCTCACAATCAACTGTAAAACCCATCATATCACTACGACCAGACAATAAAAATTATCATTACCATTGTCATATCTTGGAAAAACACAATATATTCAGCATTGAAGGCTTCATAAGCTATTCCAACTTAAAGCTTATTTTTAAATGCCTACATGATCATGCTCCTTCCCTGCTTAATGAATTCGTTACAAGACACCAGCACACCAGTAGAGTCAGCACACGGGCCTCAATAAACGGTAACTGTCGCATTGCACTACGGTAAACCTCATTTGGACAAACATCTCTGTTAAAGGAGTTAAACTATGGAACTGTCTACCAACTGAAATGAAAAGGCAATACAATTCATTTTTTTTAAATAGAGGCATTAAATCATGGCTAGAAAGAAACAACATTGTTCTCACACCTGATACACCTGTAGACACACCTGTATTTTGTATTTTATGTATATAGTATTTTGCGTATATATTTGTGGATGTACTTTTGTGGATGTATTTTTTTTTTCTTTTTTCTCTTTTAACTTTTAAAAAACCCTCCTGTGGACAGGTGTGGTAAATTACCGTTTCGCTACAAACACTAAACACAGTGCATCTGGTCCTTAATGTATGTTACAATTCTAATGCTACTGTTATGTCCATATCAAATAAAATAAACATAACAGACCTAGCAAATGATAGCATGTCAACACACTAAACTACGGTAAGATGGTGAACATGTTAAACATTATACCTACTGCAACATCAGCATTGTCATTGTGAGCATGTTAACATGCCGACATCAGCATTTAGCTTATTTATTTTACTTATTTTCACTGATTTTATACATTAAGTTCTGTTTTCACGTTTTGGGGACTGCATAACGTGAAAAAGGCTGCATAAAGCCTGTTGTAGTTTCATGTCAGTGTCAGCTGGGTCTGAAGACTACAAGTTTGAAAAAGACAAACATCTGGTGGTATAGAGTTAGAAAGAAGTGAACTTAACAGACCTCTGTAGCCCGCTCCTCATCTCTGCTTGACTGCAGCAGCTCGAGGCTCCATCTGCTACCAGCATAACACACCCGAATCTCCGACTGAGCTATCTGAGATCGAGTTGCATTGTGGGTAATGTGGCCACCTGGCCAAGTTTTGATGAGGAAGAAGAGTTGGTGGAATAAAAACGATGATATCTCTAGTTCTGCAGCATCACTTTCGATACTCTTCTTTTAAACTGTCCATTATGAGTCTGACAGTGTTACAGGAGTGCAGTGCTAAATCAGTACAGCCTCACAGACCTGCTACTTGTTAACTTGTTAACAATATAACAACGGCATCATCTGCTATGACAGCTAATTATAATGTAATTCTATAGATGTTTGCCTATAGGTGGACCTTAAAGTACATTGTGAAGGTTGAGTGACAAACATTTTGTTAAAAATGTCACAGAGCTGGCGAGCTGTGCTGAAAGCAAAAATAATGTCATTGGTCGACTGAAGGCAGCTATAGGATAGTACACACACACACACACACACGCACACACACACACAGAAACACACACTTGCTTCCATCCAAATGAGGTCCAGTTGGATGCACTTGGAAAACATAAATCCAAATCATTTTATGTAAAACTCAGCTTTGATAGAGTTGCTCAATCATCTCAAACATTCATCAGGAAAACTCTTTCTGACACATGCTGTGGCTGTTTATGCAAGGCACAACTCTGCTGGCCAAGTCTACATGGTATACACGGGCACATATTTTTGTCTATCCAGTTCATTATTATTCACCACGGTTGTTTTAGACTGCCAGACTGGCTGACACTCACCTGGGTTCGGATCCTGACAAATATACTGTGCCATGGGAAAAAATAACTTGCTGACTCATAAAAATGTATTCTTGTTCCAGGATACATGTTGATTTCTGTCATTACTTAAGTTTGTGGACGCCTCTTCTAGTCCTAAACTTGGCCTGAGTCACGCAGTGTGTGATGTTGAATTACTCCCACAGTAGCTCTTTATGTGACTGCAATCAGTTATTCTATGGAGGTTGTTTATGTAATAACCAAAGAGCCACAGGAAGCTGATACTGGACAGGAGCTTTAGCTGCCTACTTACCGTCCGAGATCATTAATACACGAGTGTGAATCAAACAGACGTCAGCGCCATTTATAGTACTCTTATCTTCCACAATTTCTTCTTTGCTATTCAAGTTTGCCTGTTATTCCACTCAGGTAGCTACAGCAACAGAAGAACTATGGCTCTTGTTGATGTCAAAGTGATCTTATTCCTGCCTTAAGAGCAGCTCTGCCTCTGACAAACACTTGCGAAACAAAAAAGTGTGGGAGAAATTATGGAGAGTTGGTAAAATTACCTCTACAGTTTAGGATTAATGGTGCAGATTTCACAGCTGTGGTTTCTCTATTCTCTTATTTCTATATTTCACATTAGAGCTGCCTTGTGTGATAATGATTCGTAACTGTCCTTTCATTAAAAACTAATGAAGTGATTCTGCTTCCATTAAAGAAATACAATCAGGAAGAATACGGGAGTAACACTCCATCTCAGCTCATGTTTTTTTGGCCATTTATTACATAATGCTTCTTTATTTCTTGCTCATGAAGAAAGGACATATTACCACTAATTTTGCAATCGCACCTTGAGATCAGCACAAAAGCTCGGGGCCACTCACACTGTGCTTTTTTTTTTACATCACAAAAGGATAAGAGACAAAAAGCACTCTCGCTGCATGCAGCAGAAAAACACTCAACCGAAGCAGTGATCAACACGTGGACTTAAAGATCATTCATTTGCTCGCTCGGTCACAAACAAACATGTTGCTAACTCTGCCCACGTACAGACAGTGTGGCCTCATTTCCTCTAAATGGGCTGCTATCTAATTGATGTTGATGGAGCGAAAAAATGTTCAAGTTCGGCTTGACCTAGCAGATTGGAGATATAATATCAAAATACAGAGCCGGACTGAAAAGGTCACCCATTGCCAAATGTGTGTATTGCTGCATTTAACCATTGAAATTATTCATTGCAATGCATATAAGCACAAGCATAAGCAACCATTAATTCCCTAAAACTTCCACGTTCCTAATTTACTGCGTTTTTGACGTTTTTTTGTCGGCCTCACATTACCTTCCACAGTGTGCTTACTTGCACTCAAGCTGTCTGTTAAAAGGCAAGCTGTGTTTACCGCAAACATTATTGAAAATGGATTTATTCTTTCCAGAAACTGATGTGCATTGAATTACCTTTCTGCACCTTTGTTTGCATAATTCTCTGCTGATGATTAAAGGTAAGACACGGTGCATTCTGTACTCTGAAAAGGTTTTTTGCCTCTCTGCAGAGCAGCATGAACATCCTGCTGTGAATGTTTGTGCTCTCTCAATTATGACTGATGCATGATTAGTGGAGACATGGTTAGCACACAGCATGTAAGAATCTGAATCAATTAAGAGTTTTTTTCTTAATTTAGGATAAGTGACTTTAACTTAAAACATCACTGATGCTGCTGCTGGCAAAAACAAACTCCAATCTAGGAGCAGCAGTAATCTAACAAATTAGTGCTGGCAGAGTTAGGAAAACTAATATTTCATATATATTTCAGATAGAAGGAAAATATCACACATAAAGCAGGACGTTCTTTCTCGCTGTGTTGTATTGCTTTCAGGTCCAGAGTGAAAAACCAATTACCACAGTTACATGTCTATTCCCAGAAGAGCATTAGGGAAACAGCATGGGCTTTCCCAACCAGAGAGCATGCAGAGACACTGGGCACATGCGACCTTCGCAGCCTCAGAAGTGAAGAAGATGGCTGTGAAATGTAATCGTTCAGCTTGATTTACTCTCCTCATAGAATCAAGAGTAATTGCCCTATTGGCAGTCTAGTCTGCGTCTGCGAGCACAAGCTGCAGCACAGAGAAAATGTAACATACACACAAAGAAAGCATACAGGAGCATTATGGGAGAACAAACTGCATGCAGCGAGGAGAAGAGCCCAGCTTTAACCTAGGACCTGGAACTGCTGACGTCAGTACCAACGTTTCAGCCATGACGGAGACGACAGTAACAAATGCAGAATTCGCAATTAGTGCTAATAACAGTGATTAGGAAAATTGGATTTTTGTAATTGATGTTAGCAGTGCAAACATTTTGATTTTCTTTTCCAGTAGTTGGCAGTCAGATTGGCTTAATTTGCATGAGAGACCCTGTCAATAACAATTCAAAATCACATATGTTGAATGACCCTGAACAGGACTTAAGGCTGTGCCTAACGCCAACTACACAATCTTGATGCATGACAGCAAATTGGCTGCTTTTTATTCAGGTCAGGTTTTGCCCTCATGACTACAAAGGCTGGAGAGGTTCTTGATGATGGAGCTAATTCCCTCTCCTTCACTTCACTGCTGAGACATCAGCTACTCCCAATCAGCCTGAATGGAACACCTACCGTGCAGACTGGAATATAATACCTGAAGCATAATGATCGCAGACCTCTCCACGCCACCATTCATTAGTCATGTGATCAGTTTTTCATATTACCACATCATAAGCAACAGAAGAGCCATTAGTCTGCTACTAACAATGAATAATCATCTGTGATCATTAAATGAAAGCTGCATAGGTGTTCAGTTCACAAACTAGTTCATATCACTTACAACAGACTAGGGGATATGAATTTCTTAAGGTAGGCAACAAGGGGCACATGTTCATTAGTCTGTTGTGAACGTTGAGCCTGCATCTGGTGCATCTTCGTCATCGAAACTATGTTTCAGATTAACATCACATGCACACTGCACATTCCAGAAGTATAGCTTTTCATTGTGATTTTCTGGACCTAGCCCAGTTGCCCACAATCATAGTCGCCACAGGTGAAGCCAACTGTGACTGCCTAGCATCACCACGAGGCTGACATTTTTGTTTTTTTGTATTTGATGGATTGCCATGAAATGTGACACACACATTCATGTCCCTCTCAGGACAAATTGTGCCAACTTTGGTGATCTTATAACTTTTCATCTGGTGCCATCATCAGCTCATAATGTTTATCTAACACGTTGGTTTATGACCAAATACCTGCAAACTAAAGACATTCCCATCAGCCTCAGCTGTACTTCGTATTTTGTGCTAAACATCAGGATATTACCATCATCATTGTGAGCATGTCAGCATGCTGACATAAGCATTTAGCTCAAAGCACCACTGTGCCTAAGTACAGCCTCACAGAGCTGCTATAGCATGGGCCCGATACACAATAACTGTAGTTGCGTGCATAAAACTGAAGAAAATAGACTTGAATTCGAAAATTATGCATCACAGCCTGGGTAGACAGCTGTATTGGTTAAAACAGAAACTACCTGTTCTGTCAGACGTGCATGACATTTTTAAAAAAAATCTTGTGACAAAAAAACAAACTTTGATGCCCCCAGTAATAGTATCAAACAGACACTGTGGCAAACTACAATGTATATGCCGGAGGACACTGAGGTGAATGGGCTGCGCCAATTTTCACAGGCATGATCTCATTTTTCAAAAAAACATAAACTTGTGCCACCAGAATAACTTGAAAGATGCTATCACCACATAAAAATGTCATACACGGTGGCTTCGACACTGTGAATCATCTCGTATCGGTGGTGATAACTTGTGTGGGATACTGAGGTAGAAGTTTTCTCTCCACCTCCGTGTATGACAAAAGTGTTCACTGTGTGGGATGTTACCTTGTGAAATCATGCAGGTGTCAGCTGCAGACTTGCAGCTTTTTTGCTGTGTCACACAAAAGTGTCCCCCCACCCCCCACCCAGTCGCAGCTTAACAGCTCATTGTCACTCTGGCACCCTGTCGATTCATATTATCTCTATTACTCTATTATGCCCTATCAATACCATGAGTTAAAAGCTTTTCATGTGCGCATATAGCAAGGGAAAAGAGAAGATGGAACAGGGCAGACAACTTAAGGTCATCTATAAAATTGAGACTGTGTCTCATTCATTCTCTAGTGCCTGTCTTGAAAAAATGCAAATGCACACTGCTTAATAATGAGGAACTGCAGTATTTTTTTTATAAAAAGAAAAATCTTGTCCATTAAATGTTAAAAAGCAATACTGAGAGTCTACTGTGCTGGTGTGTTCCTTTTTGTATGTTATAACTTTATTATGATGATTAAGTATGCTGTTCTATGTACTACATTCAGGAAAAAAAGTGCTTAAAGTATCATTACCATAATGTGATGATAATTGATTAAACTTATTTGAAATGTTGCATAAACAAAAGTGAAGTTTTCAAAGTAAAGTGCATGTGTATGGGTAATTATTAAACCCTGCCCTCGTGTGATCAACCTGACAGTAGAAATCAGACTTCATTCAGCAACAATATATAAACAGTGCCTGTGCTTATTATGTTCTTGCAGTGTTATTACTGTTCTGCAGTAGGTGATGATGCACAGGATATTACACCAAATTCAGTTTCCAACTCTGGAAGATGCATTTTGCTTATGTCCCTGTTTGGGTTACATCAAGACAATGTTCCTCTGTGTGAATCATCCCTCATATATAACGACCTGTAACACCCCAAAATGAGAAAAACAAAACGGTTACACTTGCCAATTAGAACTTTTATAGCAAAATCTGCATCAACATCAATTCACTTTTATCCTGTTGAATTTTTTTCCAGCACAGAGCAGCAATTCAAGTGTAACAGTTATTCCAGCATTACATTTGTTCGAGAGCATTAATGAAAATCCATATAGAAATATCAGCACTTAATCATCATTATAAAAATAAAAACAAGTTTAAGTCTCAAATTAAGTGAAAAACAACCTGATTGACAAGACAGAGCAGCAGGTAACAGAAAATGAAAAATGACATTGAAAACAGTGAAAGAGTATGTGAGACATTGAAATATGTACCAATCAAGAAAATAGTTCTTATATACAGAATAAAACCAACAAGTAAAAACATGAAATGAGTTGTTTCAAGAGTGCACATACAGTAGGACCCGTCAACTAGGTGTAGGGAGGGTTTAGAGAGAAAGGGTTGTGACAATTTAATGCATGTGAGATGCTTGCTTTTGCCTTTTTTCCCCTTTTCTGAGATTAGGATTCAAGATATCAATAAAAAAAATAAAAATAACTGTAGTTGTACACTTTTTACAGCAAACTTAATCTACAATTTTCACCCATACCAATGAGGGGAAATCTACCCTCATTGTTATGATATGTTTGTAGTGATAAATGCACTTCTCATCCAAAGCTCTTCTAGAGCTTTTCAGTTACGTGACACGGCACATACACTTCCCTTTCTTAGCAAACCCTTGATATGTTCATTGACATTAAGTAACTGTTTTACTGACAAAAAGGAAGATATATTTTAGATTAGGCTCCGAGTTGCCTAGATTCAAAATCAGAATGAGCATTGTGATCATGAAAATGAAATGCATCTTTGCGTAACAAGACTCAAGCTCATGAAATGACAGAATCAATGAAGGCCAATTAATACCAAGAAGTGCATCTGAATATTTCAGTTACAGTACAAAACTATACATCAATATAAATGTTTTAAAGAGCATGATGCATGATGCTTTTCACAACCTATAATGTTAACACTAACCTATTAATACTTTTGAAATGCATTCCATTCAATTTCATTAAAGGGATGGCAATATCAGTCATTTGCCATCTCTGCTTACTAGCCCTTACAACATACGGTACCTTAGTAGAAAACTGTACCAATACACAATTTTACAACAACTATTTGAGTTCATTTTAAGAAACATCAGTGGTTCTTTCAGTGTTAGTGGATCACCATTTCCTATATTTTGTTCAAGTTTTCTAGCAACACAATAAGTACAAATGTATTTCTTAAAGGGTCACATCAGCCATCCATGTTTACTGTTTGCAGTTTTCAGTATTTTGTACCAAAGTTTTGCAACTAAACCAAGCTATCTGGCTAGATACCACTAGGAACCAGTGGGAATGTCCTATTATTACCATCATCATTATTATTTTGTGTGTATTTGTGTGAATTGACCCTTTAAATTGTCCAACAGTGCTACAAAGTCCAATTAATTATTTTTAAATATTAATTGTAGTGGTTAAGCACGTGTGACCATTACAGCCACATTGCTCCTTGTCTCATGACACTGAGGCTGAGTTGTGTATACAGACTGAAGTGCAGATGTGTCTGAGGTGGCACATCAGGCCCTAAAACTCCAGCTCCTCTGAAAGGGCTGGAAGGGTTTCTTGAGGTTGAAGAACATGAGGTGAGGTTTGAGTCGTGGTGCTTTCTCAGGTATGACAGCAGCTTTGCTTTCCTCTGTGGGAAATCGATTGTGGTAGACTTCTGGGTACGACCTCTGGAACTGAAAAGGGGAGGATATGCGCCTTGACTGTACAGTGTATGTACTAAAATACAAGGCTTTGGACATACAAGAACATCCTTAAACATAAATGGCTCAGATGTCAATTTTACAGCATATTGCTCAAGAACAGTCTGATTTTGCTGCATGGTATTTGCCTATCAAGACTTCAAAGAGACACCTCCTTCGAGATCTACATTTAATGACATTCCTGTTTTAACACGTCTCCTTTCCAAATCGTATAGCCATACCTGCTTAAGCCTTTTCCTCTTGTCTTTGGCAGGGAGTTCTTTGTCTGCAATCAGGCCTTCCAGCAGCTCCTGCAGGGGGGTCTGGGTTCCTATCACCTTCTGCTCCTCAGACTCCACCCTGCTGATCTGTTTACAAAAAGCTGGGGATGCGCTGAAGTCTGTATCTGAACCTGCGTATTTGATCTGATGGACGACACAAAGGGAATGTTGGATTAATGTACATATTTAAGCTGTGTTTCCACCAGGCAGTCCGGTTCAGTTCAGTTCAGTTCGTTACACATTAGAATGGTTATTTTTGAGTTTCCATTGTCAAAAGTTGTGGATGGTACCAATGGAATCGCTCCATACCGTCCCCCTTTTTCGTTACCCCTCTGTTGGGGTACCTAGCACACAGACCTGGTACTAAAAGGTGGAGCTAGAAACACTGCAGTCCGCTGACTGGTCAACAGAATTTTCACTCTACCTTACCTGCAGAGGTGTACTGCTGCCGGAGAGGGGCGAGCGAGGCTCCGGGACTTTTTTTCCAAGTGAGGAAACAGAATATTCACAGTTCACATAATCCGGTTGAAATTCATAAACAGTTTATTAAGCTGTGAAGATCCGATCATCACTAAAGCGTATTTCATGTAAGAGAGACAATAAAAACAAACGGAATGGTCAAAGTCGCCATATTGATATTTGAGGTGGGCTGACTGATTCATGACGTCAACTCATGCATTGAGTAACATGCAAGAAAACGTTCCACCTTAAAAGTTGCCAGTATACCTGGCGGTATAGCCTTTGATTGGCACAGTGAATTATTTTTCTCTTGTCTACACCTGGCTAATGTTGACCAGTAAAGATAAAAAGGCAGAAAAACATCCTTTCATTTTAGAAACTTTTGCAACTTTTCCTCAGAATGGATGTTTTGAATGTGGCTTCATTTGCTCGGCACAAGTAAGTAAATGAAATCAGCTGCTTAACGTTAGATGGTTGACGCGCTGTTACCCAGTAACAACCCCGCCTACATAAGAGTACTGTCCGTGG
>NTHP01000626.1:269866-280816 GCA_003416845.1 Oplegnathus fasciatus
CAGAAGGCACTTCCACAACATCAAATATCAAACAAATGAAAAATGAATGAATAATTTTAAAAATGTACCATTTACCTGACATAAAAATCAACATACAGACAATATTTGCTCAGGTACTATTTTTATATATAAGTGACACTTTATGTATACGTTTTGCTAGATTTGCCCTTAGTCCGTGGGCCAGACTTTGGACAGTCAACCCTGCTTCATTTTGAATTGAAAGTCGTAAGTTATGAACAGTGAAAATGACACAAACCATGTTTAAAGTTCAACTTTTCTTGATTCAAATCACACAAGTCTTTAAACTAATGACAAGGACATGTTTAGTTTGTATGTTGTCTAGTTTGTTATAGGTTACACATATAGGGTGGAGGGATCTAAGAGGTTAAGGCAGCCTAACTACTGCAGTGCTTGAAGTGCAATAAGATTTTGAAATACACTCAAATGTCAAGTGACATGATCTTTTAACAGAACCCCTGCTACAGCTTTCTGGATAAACATTAGACTAAGCAAAAGGAAATAATTGCAAAAATGACCTTCTCCAAATCAGTGGAGGAACAATTTGGTTAATAATTGAAGCAGTTCATAGCTGCACTGAGGAAGACAGTACAACCCCTTTAAAATTTAAATTGGAATAAAACAAGAAACACCGGAGCGGCCTTTTAAAGCCCATCCAAACCCCACTTGACAATGCGCAAGACTGTCATCTTTGAAAAAGTTTAATTTTTACAATGCTATAGCGCCACAGTGATGATAAAAAATGTTGAAGTAATCCATCAGAGCTGCAGATACTGTATGTCATAAGGCATTTGATGTCCTCCTACACCATTTGCTGTAACACCCAGAGCACCTCAAGCTTTTCCATTTAGTTTGTTGATGCTTATAGTGACAAAAAGGAACACTGTTTTTATCTCGGCAGTAATAGGCGTTCCCTTTCCCCTATTCTGTGGGCTGCAGCAATAACAGATGCCTGATCAGGAGGCACCTCGAAATAACCTCTATATTAAAATTCATGAGAAACACCACAATCTCTGACTCCTAAAGAATTTTATCTACCGTAGTATAAAGTAGCTTGGATGAAAATGCTGCAATGTGTCCATAATCATTCAGGCCATATAATTTAAATGATGGTATTACCTTTATTGTAATATAAACTGTTCTATTTATTCCTGTTACATATTAAAGATTGGTGTAGCTGTTACTTGATTGCAGCCAAATCAAGCCAAGGCTGAAATACACATGAGTAAAATAAACACAGAAGTCTGGCTACACTTGACAGCTAAAGGTCAACAAACACTGGCAGAGATATTAAAAGCTGGGTTGGTAGCTGGCTCAGGGATCAGGAATAAATTTGGAACTACATAAGCCTGAGATCCAGGGTCCTGGTAAAGCGACTTTAGCTGTCTGTGGGTTCTTCGATGCCCGGAATCACAGTTGAGCCCATTTGAGGTGTCACGAGCCTAATTAAATGAAACATCTCTGGTAAAGGGCAACCACTTTGATAAGTCCAGTGACAGCCCCATCTCCCACATTCAAACCTGGCAGCATTCCATTTGATAAATATGTCTGCCTCCTTTGCCTCACATCTCGTCCTTGACTTCTCAGTGAAAGGTCACGGCGATAACGAGGAGAGGACGAGAGTAAAGATACTGAGGCTCCACTAACGAGATGGGGGAACAAGGCAGCAATCAATAGAACCGACAGAGGCAGCAAGGCTGGTCATCATATCAGTATTTGGAGATGAAAAGAAAAAAATGAGTGCCTGAGCAATAACAGGAGGACATCAACAATATTTATGAACAATAACTCAAAAATGATTTGTGCGAGCCAGGACAGGATTACAATATGTGACAGTGATTGTATTTTTGCAAACACCTCAAGAACACATCACCAGCTGTTAGATTGTATTATGTATTGCCACAGTGCATATCTGGGGAAATAGGGCACAATTAAATTTTGATAAATGTGTGCATCATAAAAAATACAGTGCCTATAAAATGTATTCACCCCCCTTGGATGTTTTATGTTTTATTGTCTTATAACATGAAATCGAAGTAGATTTACTTGCTTGATCACTCGAGGTAGACTTACAGCTGTGCCATACTCTTCCCATTTCTTAATGATTGATTTAACCGGACTGCAAGGAGTCTTCAGTAACTTAGAAATGTTCTTGTATCCATCCCCTGACCTGTGCTTTTCAACCACTTTTTGACAGAATAACTTGGGACATTCCTTTGTCTTCGTGGTGGAGGTTTTGCCACTCTAGTGACTCACCAAAAGTTGGATCTTCCAGATACAAGTGTATTTATACTACAATCAATTGAAACTCCTTGACTGTAGTGCAGGCTATTTGTCATCCATCGTTTGATCCAAAAGTTTCATTTTAATACCCTTAAAGTACCACTTAGTCAGAGCTGTCAGCATTTGCCGTAAACATTTCACATTACAATAAACTAAACTAACATACTGGGGTTTGGAAAAAAAAGATATGTGCAATAGTTCTATCAAAAACATGTCAGAGGAGATAATCATACACTTTCATTTTGCAGAAAAGGCTGCACAGACCCACCAGGCACATATTGCAGAGGCAAGATATGATTTAGTTAGTGAGCTTTAGAAGAATCAAGAATTAAGAATTGTGCATATAACAATAAAGAATTTGAATTTAGAGGTGTTAGTAAGGGGCTTTTGTTACCTTTGGACAGAGTTAGGCAAGCTGTTTCCTCGTTTCCAGTCTTTGTGCTAAGCTACGCTAACTGGCCGCTAGCTTCAGTGTCATATTTACCTTACAGACAGTGTGGTGTTGATCTTCTCATCTAACTCTTGGCAAGACATTGAATAAGCATATTTCCCAAAATGTTGAACTATTCCCTTAATTGCAGAAATGTCAAAATTGGTACAAAACTGTAGCTGCAAATGCTGAACACTTTTTACCTCATGGATCACATCATATCTGTCACAACACAACAATTTATGGCTGACAGTTCGGGTTCCTGTGTCCTTGTCTTTGGAAGCCTATGATATGATAAAAGTTAAGAGTCACATTTAAATGTAAATAATCATTCAAGATATATTGCCTTTGGCAACCAACTGAAAAAGCAAAAGGTGCACTGCTTGCAACATGTACAGCCTTGTGTTCGGCATGGGTAAACCTATTGTTCCCACTGATCGAAAGACATCGACACAGATTACCTTACTCTCACTTTCCAATGTGACTGTCAACTCGACTGACAGAGGACTCGAGGGGGGCCATACTGCGGTGAGATCAGGGAAAACAGATGTGCCTTTGTGGCACAGCATGCACTTGTCTTGAGTGCTCCTGTGGGGAGGCATCACATCCACCAAGTTGGAGGAGGCATGGTACGAGAGCAGCAAGGGAACTATTTGACATGAACACCTAATGAAAAACAGTGCTCTGTTGCCCCTCGCCAGCTGCCGCTCAGAGCAACTCCTTGTAATTTTAAACTGTGAGGTCATGACATTGTTATCAGTCTATTTAAAAGTCTACAGATTGATCAGAGAAAAATGTTTTTAAAGACTGCATGTAGAGAGGAAAATACTGCCATTTTATCTCCTGTTGTGATGTGGTAGCAGTAACACTGGGGGATAGATTTGTCTTTGGCTTTGTCCCAGAAAGACTATATTGAACATGCAGTGCACATAAAAACAGCCAGTGCAAAAGCAAAGCAAAGTTGGTGGCTCAAAAGTATGGAATTCCATTTAAGTCAGTATTAAATAAATAAATAAATATGCCTATGAAATAAATCCTGAAATAAATGAGGCAATAAATATACGCCTAAATGAATCAATATAGTAGGTTTTTATTTGAAAATGGACGTTTTTTAAAGGACTACTTAGATGTATTTCATGGGACTTTTATTTCCCAATGCCACAGCTCTTTTTATTTCCATCTGTTATATTCAAATGAATGGGGCGTGGTTATCTCACAGATTCAGACCAATGCAACAGCACCAGAACAGCACTGAATCACAATCTCTTGTTCCACACTCCAGTAAAGTTATAAAGTTATAATCTCGAAGATTTTCATTTAAATAAATGTCTGTTAAGTCACTATCCATCGCCGAAAGAGGTAACACAATGGTGATTGAGCCTATGGCCCACTGATGAAAGCCCTTGCATTTGCAGTATTGCAACCAGGGTGTCGTCACAACTTTCCTGGAAAAATCACAAGCGGCGCACAGTTTGGATTTTAACAAGGCTTTTAACGCAACAGACTCTCTCTTCAAATCACCTGTGTGTGAAGCGATGTACTGTTTTTTCTGGTCTCTGTTAGCGTTGCGAGTAAACGGTTACTATGGCCGAACAAACAAAGAAAAGATCGATGACCACAGACGATGAAACCTGAAACTGAAACAGAAGTGAGATCCAAAAACACACCTGCAATTACCGATTATCTCCATAGGTGCCGCGAAAGACAACGAAATGAAAATCTTTGAGATTATAACTTTTAACATAACGTTGCTGAATAATTGTTAAAGCACTATGTGTATAGGGGTAAACGTGATATTTACTTACCAATGACCTCATTCTTTGTATAATTTAATTTTAGAAAATTATCAGCTGAAATGTGTTTGTGCTCATGTAATTATACATGAGATCTAGACTAAATTAGCTAGATCTAGTAAACCATATTTATGCTGCTAGCTTAATTCACTGGCTGCACCATTCAGCTACATGCCAGAAGTAATTTTGAGATAGCCTTGTTTGTGTCAAAGGTTTCCAAAAGATCCTGGACTAAGGAAAGCTTAGGCCATAGCTGTTAGATGGAAGGATTTTGAGCCTAAAGACACTACAGTTCTTTGTCATTTTAAGGCAGGTGATTTTGACAGAACTGGGCGAATTGTGCGTGTGAAGGAATGTGTGATTCCCTTCAGTTTTTGCATCCTTTCCAGACCATCTGAACAATGTTGCTCTATTTTCAAGTCATACTATTATAGTGTTCACAGTGTTAGTATATAGTGGAAACTGATTGGAATGATGAGCCTACAAATGATCTCTTGCGAACATAACTGGAATTACCACGAAACCTGATTTTGAAGCTAAACGTCCCTTTTAGATTTTTCTAATATTGATTTCTTAATTTGAAGGTGCCCAATAAGGCCAGGTTAACTAGGACATCAAAACAAGCCGGTGAGGCATGATCATGTACCTGTGTGTGAATCTCCTGAACCGTTGAACTCATCAACCTCGGTAAGTGTAACAAAGCAATTCTTATCCACAGCACTTTTTCAACATGCTTGGAGTTGTGTTGTATAACGCGTACCCAACAAGTGTGATATTTCATAGGATCATCATTATGCCCTGACCCTGATCAAGTCAAATATAAGATAGCTTAGGCTCACAAGAGTTGAGGAGCAGCAGAGGCAGCTGAGAAATGACAAGGATCGTGAAAGAAGACAGAAACGAACTGTAAAGTCACTGCGAGATGATTTAAAAGAGAAAAATATGATTTCAGAGTAGCTACAGCTAAAGCCTGACCACTATTCTGGTAGGTTTTCTTCATTTATATAAGAATATACAGTGGGTTGTATTTCATACTGGCAAAGGCAGTAGATAACAAATCCAACTACCAATAACATTTTCATTTGTGATCTGAATTGCACTGTAAAAATGTTAAACTGTCATGTTTCACACCTACATAATGCATTAATTGCAGTAGCACAATTTTTTTGGTAATTAACAAAACATTGTTGGGAGCAGGGTTATTTTTTCTCAAGTCTTTTTTCTATATATAGTTATAGTCACAATCACATTTTTACATTAAAATATTTTAACCTAATTGCCCTGTTTCGTATAAGGTAAAATGGGAAGGGGATAAATGCCACTCCCTCTCGTTTGTCGAATAAAAAAGTTTATTTGTTTCAGGTATAATTTTGTTAAAATTATATATAAACATTACATATACAGTAAACTGCATCTATTGTTAGATGTAACAATTAACAAAGCTCAATTCGGCATCACTTTCAATGAGAGCAAATGTCATTTCTGTCCTCTCATGTGACAGCAAAATGTGTTCTGTTTACATGATGCCCTCATACTGAAATGGGGCGATTAGGCTGAGGTAATGGTGAAGTATTTACAGTAAAGCCAATTTTTACTGTTTTAATTTGATTTATTTTCAATTTTTAAAGGTACTTATCCGTGACTGGCTTCATCATTAACATAGACACTTTAACCTTGATGATTCCAGAGCTGCTTCAGTCACAGCATTATGTCTGCACATACCGGTTTGGGCGGGTTGTAGGTCAACCCACAAACTGCTGGAAACATTGACAGCTGGGTGGACAGCCGCTCCATGTCAACATCGCCTGTGCAGGCTGTTGTCGACCGCATATGCATTTGATTGATGTGACAATGTCCTCTTTGATTTGATTGTTGTTTTGTTTTCCTGCTTTATTTTACCTAATGTCAGAGTGGATGGGAATGATTGAAACGTCCTTTTACCATCAGTGTTGCAATTTAGGGGCATTTGCGGGCATACAGCGTTTGATGACTTAAAAAAAATGTGGGACAGGTGCATAAAGTGGGGGGACCAATGGCCCCTTGGCCCCCCTACTTCCGGCACCCTTGACTTCAGGCATGCTTTTTGATACCTCCCCTGACTGCAATCGGCTATTCTCGTCTACTTTCGAGGCAAGCCACAACTCACCTCAAACAAGCGCATACTTTCAGCATGGATACATTCATTATATTCATTGCTTCTTCTTCTTCTTCTTCTTTAGTGTTTATTGGCGGTTGGCAAACCAGCTTAGAGGTGCATTACCGCCACCAATGGACTGGATCAGTGCTGTTCTGGTGCTGTTGCTTTGGTCTGAATCTGTGAGATAAACACTCCCTATTCATTTGATTATAACAGATGGAAATAAAAAGAGCTGGGAAATAAATGTGGCATTAGGAAATAAGAGTCCCCTGAAATAAATAAACGTATTCCTTTGAAAAACGTCCTTTTAAAAATAAAACTCTATTTATTTATTAACTATATTGACTCATTTATATATCTATAGTTGCATTTATTTATATATTTATATATTTATTGCCTCATTTATCTATTTCAGGATTTATTTCATAGCCATATTTATTTATTCCATATTTATGTATTTATTTATTTATTTAATTTTGACTTAAAGGTCCTGTATGTAACATTCAGAAAATGCTTGTTAACAATGACACCAGTGGCTGTTAAGTCAACTGCAATCAGCATCCTGTTGCTCGCTTGTGCGTGTCCTTGCACTCCAAAGGCGCGAGCCAGCATCGACCAAAACAGTGACGTACACACACGAGACTGAACGTGATTGACAGGCATCATGTTAACAGCTTGCTTTTCAATAAAGTTGTTAAAAAAACGTTGATAGCTTGCTAGCCAGCTTTATCAATCGCTGTTTGTCTAGCTTTCACCGAGAGGCTCAGCAACGTCAGCAGAGCTACATTAGCTGGATGAAAATACTAATGGTGAGTGAACTAGACAGAATATTATAAATAAGATGTGTTGCCTGTATCCAGTTGTGAGTCTTTGTTGTGGTGTGTGCCGGTCGTTTGTTGACGTTAGCTTAGCAGACTCCATTTACTACAGCGGTATGATCCCAAAATAAACAGATTTTGCTGTGATTTAATTGCAATAAACGGATCAAAAGGATGGTGAAATAACTACATCATGATGCTGATTTGTAAAAAGTCTGAATTCATGCTTTGTCGGGTCTGTCCGCAAGACGACAAGCAAACAACTTTTAAAATGCTTCGGATCGATCAGGGCTGTGCTAACATTGTTTCTGCTCCATCAACACTCAAAATAACATAATCTAAATTAGGTATAAATTCGGCATTGATGTTATTGTTTATACACATGGATATCTACATATTGTGTAACTTTGAAATGATATCTGTATAAATATCAGGTAGTATCGTAGAGCTAACGTTAGCTAGTGTTGCACCCTGTTGGCGCTGCAAGGAGCTGAAGCGAGGCAAGGCACTCGGGAGAGTGCATAAACGTCAGATCAGTTGGACTTCCCCAGAAAAAATGTCCCGAGTCCTTTACATTGGCAATAAAAAACAATTAAAAAATGAGTAATATAGATAAATTATTACATACAGAACTTTTAAATGGCATTCCACATACTGGAGATTGAAGTGCAGTATTTTGTTCGTCTTGTTTAGTGTTCAGTCAGCTGCCAATCTTATTTGGGTAAACTAACCCTTTAAATTATGGCTAAAGTTACCTAATAATTTTATGCACAAATACAGTTTGAATGTTGTGGGAATTTCTTCAGTTGTGTTTTATTGCTGAGTGAAAGAAAATGGATTTTCTGTGATTGAACATTGAAACTGCAAATAAAAATTAAAGGTGATATTGATAACATTCAGCCCACTCCCCCCTTCCATTGCATTCACATCACAACACCGCTCGAAGCACATGCCGCCTCAAATGGTTGCCAGTTTGTTGCACAACCTGCATATTTCATGGTCGAGTGGAGTGAGAGTCAGACAGACTCAGTCATGTCAAGTGATGATTCTTTTGTGGTAGAGTAATTAATTCATTTTGAACCAGTAGTGCTTATGTGCATTTATGTCGTGCACATTGATCTGACGAGACAGTGTCGGTGTAGCTTCCCAGTTAGCTAACGAAACCTTAGCTTTAGCTTACCGGTCAAGAAGAAAAGTGGCCACCTCGGCACGGCTTTTCAGCCCTTTAGACCCCTTCAGCTGACTCTAACGAGTAAAACGCGCTGGTCTTGCTCCTCCTTTTGTCGCTGGGCATTTGGGTTTGGTACCGGAGTGAAGCCGACGGTTACCGTCAAACTGTCCATTTCCAAAACTTCAGTTTTTTCCACACTAACTGGCAACTACTAAGACTCTAGACCGCTGACAACACAGAGATACTACGTGATACCAGCGGCGTTATACTATTGGCTCACAAGCCTCGTTAGAAACAGGAACCAAACGTCAGACTTCTTACACAGAGATAAACAAAACATTCATTTTGGACCCACCAAAATTTTTAAAGTGATTAATTCACAATCATAATATTTTTTTTAGGAAAAGCCCTACTTTTATTCCACACCTTTCTATAAGCTCTGCGGATGTTNTTTTGAATTATTCGTCTACATAAAAATGTTATCAACCTTTAAAGCATTTGTTTACATCCTCACTCAGTTGCCCCCATATATTTCTAATTTGAGTAAAATCAAGTGTCACTAAGATCAATCTCAGGCCGGTGTTGCGTGTGAACGTTTTTCATGCACCCTCAGCTGCAGTGTTTTAACACCCTGTGCCATTAACTGAAGAGAGTCATGCAACTTTGTCACATTAGAAACTGGGAACTTTTTGCACGAGTTTCATGCAAGTGTCAATCCAAATTCTGAAATCATGTCATGAGAGAGCATTCAGTCATCATTCTGTGCAAAAATACATTCATATCTGAAGCAAATGTGTGGCCTCAGCAGGCTGAATTTGGGGGTCTTACAGAGTTACAGTGTTTAGCGCAGAATTCCCTCTTTGTATTTCCTCAGACGGTGTTTCCTTGCTGAGCAGAGCCTCATATTAGCTTCAGCTGAAAAAACTGATATTTACACAGAATAATGACGGTGGATTTTGTGCCCTATCACACAGGAATCACATTGAGAAGAGACCTGTTCAGGGCCAGTATGAATGGGAGGAGTGATTACAGTGACCAATAATGTTGTCATTGTACCATATGGACATTGTAAGCATTGTTTTAAGATAGACTTGACATGTGAACCCATCCTTTTATGTGCTGAAACTTATCAGACAATACTACTTCCAGTTGTATTATGCATTTAATTTATTTATTAATTCATTTATTTAGCCATATTTGTGGTGCACATATTTTACTGAAGAGTCTTTTTTCATTTGTCTGTTGAAAGAACTTTTTAATGTTGTTTTGATTGTTGCTATGGAAATTAACAAAATCACTCAGATTATGACATCACCGGATTGGTGATGTCATCTCAGAACCCTGTTCCATCAGTGATGTATTAAAGGATTTGGGACGCTGCGTCAGAATGTAGCAGGAGTGTATAAATACAGCTTCTGGCAGACAACAACACACTGGTGAAAGATGTTTAAATGTTTAGTCCACCTTGTTTTCATACGGAGGAAACTATTTTATATTTTTAATTATCAAAAAGTATTTTAAACACGTGTCAACAACAACAAACAAATGACATGTTTTACAAGGTAAGTATTCATTACAAAACTAGTGGAAGATCCTGAAGGTAGTGGATTACTTTCATTTTGAACGTAAGTACATTTACTCAAGTACTGTGTTTAAGTACAATTTTGAGGTACTTTGGCTTTACTTGAGTATTTCCATTTTCTGCTACTTCACACTTCTACTCCACTGCAATTCAAAGGCAAGTATTGTACTTTTTAATCTATATACTATATATATGTTTGATAACTTAAGTAACTAGTTACTTTGCAGATTCAGATTAATGGTACAAAACATAATCAAATGAATTGTGACGTATTATAATAGGTCAAGATATGATGAGACTTTTGATCTCCAGGGAGATATTCACAAGTTATCTCACTGGTCTATAAGAACTGTCACTGGTTTATAGGAGGTTTACTGAAGAGCTTTCACTGGTATATGAGAGCTTTGACTGCTTTACAAGATGTTTTATTAGTTTATAAGAGGTTTAAAGGGTTTGTAAGAGGTTTTACTGTTTATAAGTGGTTTTACTGGTTTGTAACAGGTTTCGGTAAGAGGTTTTAATGGTGATGAGTATGGTGGGGCACCAGGGTCTCTGCTGTCGACTGGCAGTTGCCACTGCCGTTGAGCTAAAAAGCTCACGGTGCCTGCCCTGCCAGCGCACAGACCATCGCTGGACACCACTGACCAGCAGCCTCGGTCAAAAACTGAAGGCGCTCCATGTCAGTTGTCCAGCGGCGGAGAGACACACTTTTTTTTTT
>NTHP01000627.1:0-10526 GCA_003416845.1 Oplegnathus fasciatus
AAATATGTAAAAAAAAAAAAAAAACCTGTCCTAAGGCATTTATTAGTTTCTGACTCTGGGAACTATGTCTTTAACCAAATCACACATATTTAGGCTGTTCTATGTGATCTCCTTTTGATAACTAATGTAATATTTTTCACTTCCATTCACTGAGCCTCCCCTGAAACTCATTTTCTCTATTAAACTTGTCTGTTTTTCTCGCTGCAGATACGATTACCTCCTGAGGTGAACAGAATCCTGTACGTCAGGAACCTTCCATACAAGATCACAGCGGAGGAAATGTACGATATCTTTGGGAAATATGGACCAATACGTCAAATCAGAACGTAAGTGATCATACACTGTGGATTTTCTGGAGTGTTTACGCAGGCCATGTATCAAGATACTTAACAAGGATTTTAATTTGATCATTTTCATTGTACATTTGACGTTTAGTGCATCAAATCTAGGACCACACACACACAACTCAAGTTATGGGACTTTTTCAGTGCCATTTTAAAGCTTTAATGCAAACAAAACCAGTACTTGAATTTCCTCCCCATACTCTTGTGGAGGTGCATGTTGACAGATCTAATCAGAGTGGTGTGTCGAGTAAGTTCATCAGCACTGAAAAAGTTTTATCCCTCAATAAGGGCAGACAGATGTGGATTAAATTTGCTTTGGGACAGAAGGAAAACATCATCTAAAAGAGGATGGTCTGAATATTTTAGACTGCATCTGCCACAGTTGACGCGGGCACAGATTTGTAGATCAGCAGAATGAAATATCAGCATTGCCTATGTTAAATAGATTCTAAAGTGCTCCATTAAAATGTCTTTTTCTGTTGCATGTACACTTTCCCCTAAACACCCATGGGACTCTGCACTTGTTGGTCTTGTAGTCACTTCCTGTGTGTTTTGGTCTTTCTCGCTTCTCAGAGGGAACACGCCTGAAACAAGAGGAACAGCCTATGTGGTTTATGAAGACATCTTTGATGCCAAGAACGCCTGTGACCATCTGTCAGGCTTCAATGTCTGCAACCGTTACCTGGTGGTCCTCTACTACAACGCAAACAGAGTATGTATGAGCATCACAGTGTCTGTAGGCATCGTCATGTCAAAGGGCAATCATGGAACATGCCTTAGTAAACAAAAATATCATTTTGGGAATTTAAAAAAATATAGCTTTTGAATCTTTAGAAAATATGAACATACACCTTCAATTACTCCAAATTTAATTTAGTTTTCTCTGTTTTATCAATTCTCTTTGCAGGCTTTCCAGAAGATGGACACGAAGAAGAAAGAGGAACAGCTGAAACTTCTAAAAGAGAAATACGGCATCAACACAGACCCTCCAAAGTAGCGCTCTGGAAACCCCATCCACCACCACGCCTTGCACCCCCATGTCCACAATTAGTCTTTTTCTATCTGTACAAACCTCACATGTTCACATGTTTCTGCTGGTAATGATTTACTGATACAATTGTTGGAAATATTCTGTTTTTTAATGCTTTTTTCTGAAATGAGGAGTTAGATTTTTTTTGTTGTTGTTTTATTGTTTCCATTAACTCATACGTGTATGTGAGTTAACATCAAGGCAAGGAGCTGTTGTATGTCATTCACACTAAATACTGTTTCTCAAAATTCACTTAGCTTGATTTTCAGAATAAGACTTGTTCCTGTTCCTGTTAAGGTAGGAAACAGGTTTTTCACCAGGATTTAGAAAGTGACTAATCAGCGTCTTCTCCCTGGGTAAGATGTTAAAATCTGCCAGAGCAGATTATTTTTCAGTCTTCTTCTTGTCACCTCTTTCATACTTCTACAATCTTTTAATTTAAAGCAAACCACGGTCGTGCATTGTGTGACAGGAAATTGAGCTGGTCAGTACCGACTATGTAAAGTATATGGTTTCTGTAAAATAAATGTTCCTTTTCTAAAAGCTCCTGTATCCTCTGTTTTTACATTCTGTAGATGTAATGTAGTGGAAGTGCTGTCCTCTGTGTGAACCCGCTCAGATCAATGGACTGTATGCGTTTTCCACATGTGCACATGGGTTGGGGGTCGCCTCATTCTTAGTTTGCCTGAAGCTTCAAACAGCTTGTGATGATGCACTCTCTGGGGTTTAGTTTGGAGTTTGCTGTAAATGTGTGTGAGGACACAAACCTCCAAGTGAACCCTGTGTACTCAGTGGTATTGTCCCAAAGAGTCATGGGTAAACACTTCAGGCTTTCTCAGTCATTTCCACTGAAATGTCTTTCTGTATAGAGTAAAGAGTAACTGTATTCCCACTTGTTAGTGTTAATATAAATCCACCTGCGAAACAAACATCAAATCATGTTACTACAGATAAATATGAAAAATAAAAACCACTGTTTACATAGGCCTACTACTATTAAAATACAGTGTTGTCTCAACAGTGACATCTGGTGGGTGTACTGGGACATTACTTCAGAAATATGTCGTCCAATAAGCAGCGCATCAGTAGAAAATTCAATACTGGAGGATGCTCATTATATTTCTGTCTTGCACAGAGAAATCAAAGAAGAATGAAACATGATTGCATTTTTCCACAGTTAAAGTCTCTGTGTGCTCTTTAGGTAGTAAAAAAGGTACAACCCAAGACTACACTAAACTGGATATTTATCAGCTCTGTGTGGGTAGCTGTACTCTGTGCTTTAATGCAGCAGAGTGCCATCCTGGTGTCCTCAGTGACATCAGGTTATCATTTTGCTACGTGCCTAGCACATGTTTTACCTTTGTGAGTTAATGTCAGGCCAGGCAGCTGTTTGGACCACATGGCAACTAACAGCAAGTGTTCACAGATGGAGGTCAGTGGTGGAGGAAGTACTCAGCTCCTTTACTTGTGTAAAGTTGTAATACCACCATATGTATAAAAAACAAAAATCAGCTACAAGTAAAAGTCCTGCATTCAAAGTGTTACTTGAGTAAAAGTACAGAGGTATTATCAGCTAAACGTACCTGAAGTATCAAAAGTAAAGCTGAAACAAAAACATGACCTAGTTCCAGCTTCTCAATCTAGATTTACTGATTTTCCTATATGATAGTAACCTGAATCTCTTTGAGTTTTGGATAGTTGGTCAGACAAGACTTTGCCATTATTAGCCAGTATGTTGTTGTGTGCCAACACTTATAACCTACAGTCTAGGTCAGCGATTCCCAGCCAGTGTAATGTATGTACCACATGTACCACAGGGGGTACTTTAACAGTTACCAGGGAAATGCGGAGTAGCTCAACTCTTGCAAAAGTAGTCCTATGATTTTATAAAAACAATATACGTACATATCAATGTGAGGAAAATACACAACCAATAGCATTGCAAATTGGTGTGTTGCAGACTTTTAAGTGCAATTTTGTCACAATAATCAGTGGGCTGCCAGCTACAATAGGCTGATTGCAGAGAACACACCCCCTACTGACCTGAGTCAGTTATGACACCTTAAAGACATGCAGTATGTTGCCATGGAGATAATATGAAAATTAGTTAGCAAGTGAGAGGAGAAGTGAGAAGAAAGGTAAAGCTAAAAGCAATGCATAAAAAATTGAAATAGTCGGCTAAAAGTATTGGATAAATGGTTGAAATAGCTGAAAATAACGGATGATGCAAGCTTGACAAAACCGACCTAAACAGTTAACATTCAATTGTATGAAAATATCACTGTAATAATATCCACTGTTACATAGTGATACTTAACATCTACTTTTTCTTTTCAAATCTGATGAGGGATGTGGGGGTCTAGGCATAGACCTACATGTGACGTTGCTTTACAAGACGGTTCGTTGAGTTAGCAGACAAGACCAGAGTCCATAGAGTTCCTTTTATTAGATTAAATCACAACACAGGGAGTAGTGCAGCCATGTCGTCAGGGACACAATACATGCTACAAAAGAATCCTTGTACACGGTTGCCTTTGCTTACATTTGGTATCTTGATAGCAATAATAGTAATAACAGAGTTGGAATTAGAAACCTTGTCTGGCCAAAGATGTTCATGTAAAGAAGTTCAGATTACAAACTGACGGGGGGTGGGGGTGGGGGTAGGGGGAAAGCCACGTGGCTGAGTGATGACGATGAACTGGTATGCTAGATCTTTATTGCAATACTGTATATTATGACATATCACATCTCCTTCAGCCTCCTTTAGCTCTTAAAACACTGGTAGCATTAATGCAGGTTGGAAAGTGTCTGCGGTGCTTTCAGACAGGGCCAGGTAAACTTATTAGGCTCTCCACAATCAGGTGATTGGGCTTACAGGTCCAAATCATTTTTAGGAGGTACCACACTTCACTGAACTTCTCTACATTTAGTATGCATCAAGTACGTGTACAATGTGTGAGAGAGGGGAGTAAAAAAGTACAAAAAGATTGACTGATTTTTAAGAGAGATATACTTGGAGGGTTGGGGAGGGCAAATTGTCCAACCTACTAAACACATGGCTTTACAGTAAGGGCTGTCCTCTAGTAGTTACAGTGTATAATGAAACACCATTCACTGCTCCTCTCACTACTTTAGCACTCATTTACTTCCACTGAAAAAGACAAACAAGAAAGTTAAAATGCTGCGCGGGCCTTATTTCTCCTCGTACACGCTCAAAGAGTCTAAAAAGAAACTCCTCTGAATTCATTTGTGTTGATATGCAACCTGCAGGCTAATTGGAAAAAAGTGGCTGTGATGGTGACACATAGGTTATTAACTAAGTTTGATAACAATGCTATAGATGACCTACCTAATTCCTCTTTCTAATCTAATTGATCTCCAGCTGAGGGAAGCTTCACCCGCTCTCCAGGGAATCCTAATGTAAATGTTTGATCTCACTTGCCTCCGTTTGCTTCAATTTATCTCTTTTTTTTATCAAGATGATGGATCCCTCCACATTCAACGTGTGCTAATTTGTAATGAGGTGTGGGTGTTCAAATGCACAGGGGCAGGGATTTAGTTCTTAGCAACATATACTACAGCTAATCTATGAGGAAACATGCTCCCACAGTTTAAGCAGTCAAAAGAAAACGTCTCGACAGATCACAAAAAATCACATCCCATACGACAATACTGCAACATGATTTTTTTCTCCCTAGTCAGTAAAAATCTTTTCTCACGGTTCCTCCCAAGTGTCACCGCGCTGCTTTGATAAGGCTTTCTGTCTTCGATTACAGGATGCAAAATGAGGAGATTTTTAAGGCAGAACCTAAAGGCATGCAAATTAACTACATTTACTTTTTTTTTTTTTTTTTAAACCGACATTACAAGCATGTTTTGGAAGGAAAAGTTGGACGAATGCTAATCCATCTCTTCTAGAGCTAATATTGGAGACGATGGATAGAGTGTCTTATTGGAGGCAGATACATTATCATAGGAATTTGGTTCAGTCGACATTACTCAGTATTATGAAACACGTACAGCTAGCGTCAGTAAACTCGGAACAATAAATAGAGTAGCGGCAAATTCAACGTAGCACATCACTGATGCGCAAGCTCCAGTAGAATGAAACTGTATGGAAAATACTTTGCACACTTCACATTTTGGCAGTTGATCTTTAAATAATTTAAATATATATTCATATTTATATATCTATATATATTATTTGTGCGAGGTGTGTGTGTGTGTGTGTGTGTGTGTGTGTGTGTGTGTGTGCGCTGTGAGCGTGTTTGTGGTGTGAGTGTGCACCCGCACTCTGTCACCCCGCACACTGTTGTATGTTTGTGTGTAGATCTTTTTATAGCAAATAACATTCTCATGCACACGAGTGTTTCAAACACAAGAAGCAGATCCATTGAAAGGTAGTCCAAGCATTTTTTTTTTTTTTCAGTGGAAATAGCTGCAAACTGAATGGAACATGAAATTCTTTCTGTGCAGTCCTTGGCGACTGGTGGAGCGCTCCGCTCGCCCTCCGGCCTATTTCTGGAGGTCACACTGCAGCAGTAATACGATGGACGGGTCGCTCTTGGCCGCCTCTTTGAACTCCTCCAGCGAGATCTGGTCGTCGTTGTTCTTATCCATCTTGGAGAAGATCCTGTCCACCCTCTGCTCGGGCGTCAGGCCGTCCTCGTTCATTTTCATCATGATCACCGTGCCCACCATCTTGTAGATCGCCTGCAGGGGGAGAGAGAGCGCAGCAGATCTTTAGAGGAGATGGGGGGTACAGGTCCCTTAATGCATCCACGTTTCCCTCGCTTGTGTCTTTCCCTGAGAGACGCGAGGAAAAGAGGATTCACGGAAAATGTCTGTGTGTTGAAAGGTGGTGTCGTCAGTCTCTGATGACGACAGATGGAGCACAGCTGGATCACCTGTCAGTCGGCTTCAACTACTCTCTGTAGTGTCTTTTGATGCCTCGCAGGAGTCTGTATTTGCACAGATAATGTGATGTTCTGTCCAAATAATAATAATAAGGAGGCACAGTAACCACATGCTGTGCTATTAGCTTTTTTTCTTTTTGATGTCCTCCCACACGACAAATGTGAAAGATTAGTCTCTGCAAGCCTCCACACACGCATTAAATACCTGATTCTGTATTTATACTCTGTACTACAGATCAGTGGAAACACAGGTTTCTTAGTGGACTCAGATGTTGAATGCACAGGAGCCATTTCTACTGACAACCCGTTCTTTCATTTATTGACTATTTATTGATTACATGTATGTTTGTAAAATCACTATCCAATAATCCATAATCCAGGTTCTTATCAAATTGTCTTAATTGTATATTGTAGAGAAATGTAAATGAGTTATATGTTATACATCTCACATGAAAATATAGTTACCGAGGCACATTGATTTCAGTGCCACACGTGAGTGAAAAGAAATGATGCCGATAGACAACTGAATGTGTTTACTGCTGAGTAACAAACCCCGCCCCCCACTCTGCTTGACTATAATGTTATCCATGAGACAAAGTACCCCACATTCTAGAGTCTGCTCTAAACATGCACTCTTGCCTCTTGTTGCTTGTTTCATATTATTTGTGTTTATGAATAATTAGTGTTTTGTCAGGCCCTGTAGGCTCAGCCCTCTGCTGTATAACCTTTAACTAGGTCCGAAAAAAAATTTGAAGCGCTGCATCCTTGTGAGTCAGCAGGTTAAAAAGCACACACGGCACAGGCAATGTATTACTTGCTTGCCGAATGTAGCAACCTAACAGAGCAGGGGAACCCACAAATACACTTATTCTCTTTCTTGATTGACTCGATTGAAATGTGGCTGCGAAAACAAATTCAAAAATCCGTTTAGCTCCCTTATAGAGATTATTCCAAGGTCATTCTTTGTTGTAAATACCTCGATGATCTCCAGCATCTCCACCCGTGTGATCTTGCCGTCTCCGTCCAGGTCGTACATGTTGAAGGCCCAGTTGAGCTTCTGCTCGAAGCTGCCTCGTGATGTGATGGACAACGCACAGATGAACTCTCTGAAGTCGATGGTGCCGTCGCTGTTCTTGTCGAAGGTCCTGAAGGCGTGCTGGGCGAACTTGGACGCGTCGCCGTAAGGGAAGAACTGGAATGAGAAAAAAAAGAGTATAAACATAAGTATAGCTTTTTTTTGTCATTATCAAGTCTTCCAAAGTTAGCTTGTTTTAATAATCCCTCCAAAAGTGATGCCTTGTGTATTGTAAACCTTGCTAAAGGACACTTTGCCAGCAGTTTGGGGTCAGTAAAACTTGTCTCAAAATCAAATAAGAAACTCAGAGACATAAACTTGGTCTGTCTGTGAGGGAAACACCAGAGAAAAGGAACATCAATATTCAGCAAGAAATTGGTGTCAAAATACACCACATTTGCCTTTACACCTCCAAAACATGCATGTAACTTGATAAACTGTGGCCCCAAAGTGGGATTAGAGCCTCTGGTGTGGGAAAGTGATGCAGATCATTAAAGTAAAATTGAGTGAGGCCACTATCAGATTTTGCCAGATTGTGTGGTAGTTTGCAATAAAAGGGCAGATTAATGAAAACAGATGGTGTTATGTGGAAACATAATGACAAAGAACTATTTGCATTTCAAATCGATGGGCGTTCATTACCTGCAGTAATTAAGTGAACTTTTATTTCCTATTCTCATCCAGTACTATGAAGCTCCACCTTTGCAAATGTTATCAGTGGTCTGTGTATTCGTGCGTAAGTTTGCAGAAGCGTCCGTACTGCAAGGTGGCTGGAAGAGGCCTTGCGGATTTGCCTCATAAATTATAGTTACAGTGGGAAACCTGTCACTTCAAACCGTCCACAGTCTTTCCTCAGAGATGCATGTGAAATTATAGTTGTAAAATAGGACAACAATTAGATTGTAGTCTTTACTGATCCCTGAAGGGAAGCTGTCTTTTCCTTTCGGTCCCTACACAGGAGTCACTGACACACAGCAGCCAGGAGCTTCACTCCAAGAAACCTTCACACACTGGTTGCATCCTGACACGTGACTTGAATGTGAGTCCACCAGGTACAGGACCTCCTCCCTCACGACTTCACTTTGCAGTACTCTCCTGCTGTGCTCCCATGCAGATTGGAGGTGTTACAATTTCATATCCCCTAAAAACTGTATAAATGCTTTCTGACACTTAATGGACGGGTGTCACCTTGAGGCTAAATAAAACTCAGATGAATTTCAGCTTTTAAGGCTCCTGTGGGTCTTCAGCAGCCCATTATTCTCTCTGTGTTACTATCAAATTTAATGTAACTCATTAAATTTAGGAAAATTAGCAAATGTTGTGACACCAAGATGGTGAACATGATAAACCTGCTTAACATCAGAATTTTAGCCGTTCTGAGCATTTTAGCACGCTGATGTGAGCTTTCAGCTCAAAGCACCACTGTGTCACAGAGCTGCTAGCAAGGCTATAGACTCTTAGTCTTGTTAAATTAATTTTATGTTCAGGTGCCAAATATACCAAATACTAATGATAAAATGCATTTTCCCTTGTGATGTGATGTGATTCTCCAGACCAATACCAGGATTTAATGGGACAACAGTACTGGAGAATTAAGAAACAACCGTCAGAGATGTCACAGAGTAACAGTGAAAAAGTTAAAGGTAGAACACTAAATTTTTTACCCTTTGCAAATGTGGAAGAATGTTGCAAAAATGGATTGTGCTCGACCTTAATCTGTTTTGGTGCAATGACGCCAAAGTCTACGACTCTACTAATTTAAATACTATGGATCAGCTCTGCTCTTGGTATTGACTAAAATTTCAAGTCATCCATGTCATCGCTGCATCCCTGCGCTACATGTACACAAGGTCGGAGGTTAATGCAATAACTCTGTGGATGGCTGCTGAGCCCCTGCTCGCCTCGTCATCTACTATAGACCGTGAACCCTGTGGGTAGTCGCGAGAAGCCGAGCGATTCATTAGATATAACCTTCCACTTGACCTCTCTGGTAAAAACTCTTAGAGCTGATGGGTAATCCAAGCTGAGCGAGGATGCTCTCTGAGGGCCAGCGTAAACAAAACAGAGCTGGTGTTGTTGTAGCAGCCTTCATCAAGGAAATGGAACGAACTGGAAGAGATATTCCATTACGTTTTATTATTTGAGGGAATGCTGTGTTTAGTTGACTATAAATTCAACATCAAGACAGAAGTTAAAGAATCACTGAAAAAAGAGAGTCAGGTGCTCTTGAACTTTGTGTTACCTCTTTGGCTCATATCCAGTGAACACTGAATCAGAGAGAGTCAGCTCAGAAGAAATGAAGTACCTTCATCATTTTAAATATTCACCTGTCAGCAAATGTCATCAGATCCTGCTTGCACTGACACTTGCGGGACTAAATGATGAGAAGTTGTGTACCTTTTCAGGAGGAAGTCAAGTTTTATGAGCAATCTTTAAAAAATGGTTTAAACATTGACACATCATCACCTTTTAAATTGATATGGCAAACTTGTTGCTTATTTAAACATCTAGCAGTTCTGAAGCAACATTATCATTCATTTGGAGTCGTGTTTCTGGACACCTGGCGAATAAAAGTCCAATATTCACTTTCTTTAAGCTCCGTTTTTGGTCTCCACCAACTCCTGAGGGAAATATCTGGCTCTTTAGCTCCTAAATGCTCCACTATGTTCACCAGCTAGTTACTAACATCGTCTGCCTGCAGTTTAGTCCTGAACAGGTAGCATACAGTGAGTTTTAAGAGCTTTTTTGCTGCCTGTATACATGTAGAAACGACAAGAGCGGTGAGAGTGAATCAAAACAGTAAATCTGCTGCCCGTAAAACCAAAACAATGAGTTTAAAGATGCTGAAAACTTCTGTAAAGATGAGGGGAACTGCAGAGTCAGATGATTATTATGTGCCGTTTCATAAAAGCAACCCCTTTCACATAACACATAGTAATTTCATCCGTTATTAATCAAAAAATTTGGACTATAGCAGCTTTAAAGTCCTGTAGAGAAGCCAGAACTTCTAAAGCAATTGAAAAAAAAACCTGCTGCTGTTTCACGCAGCAAGCAATCAGCGGCACGTGTACTTTTCTTTCAGGCAGTACAAGACTGTTCTACACCGTGTCCTTGCCCGTGTGTGTAGCAGACAGTCTCGTCAAACAGAGGCGAAGAAAAAG